>OY992883.1:59890567-60054212 GCA_963921405.1 Cepaea hortensis
TTTGTGAATGAGTTACAATCACAACATGCGTGTACAGTGTGTTCTCCAACCAGTGGATAGCTGCAGTAAGTAACCTCCCCCACCTCCATTCTCATACTTGAGGTCGTGGTGTCATGTCAAGCTCTTATTTACTACACATTGGCCATTGGCTTTTGCTATGAATTCCCAGGCACTTTTTTGCCTCTTAACACAGAGCCATCAGTATAGATAATCACATCATCAGGACGAGAGTAGTCCTCAATTAATTACCGAATTACTACTTCCGTAGCGCCTGCTGGCCACTACCTGCACTCACGGTTCAATGTGATTATATCCTTACACAAGTCTGAATTTCTATTCGGCACTCTGACCCACTCCTTGCCTCTGCCAGTATTCTCAAGTGGGCACACTTCCCTAATGGTATCTTTTGCCAGAGTCATCCAAGATCTTCCTCTTGTTGACTGCATCCAGGAAGTCATACAGGAAGTGTTCCTTGTCAACAGCTACCTTAAGGTATGACCTTGCCTGCAACACCTTGAGTCTGTCTGCAATGGTCGATAGAGCCAGGAGGCATCGTATACACGCTATTGAGGTGTCCTTTGTACACTCAAGAATGACCCTAATGGCTTCATTCTGTATGCGATTTAGTTTCACTAGCTGGCTCTTGGAGACAGTGAGCATTCCTAGTCCATACTCTACCACTGAAATGATCAAGTACTGAAAAAGTGTGAATAGCATTTTCTGCACCATGTCCCTTATCGCCATACACTTCAGTGCACTGAGTCCCTTCTGACACTATAACCACAATTTCAATATGATCCCTAAAGCACAGGCTTCTATCAAAAGTGATTCCCAGGTCTTCTTTCTCTATTCACATTTCTACCATTTATTGTGAGGTTTGGGAGGTCAGTTTTAACAATCCTATTGTCCAGAGAGCCCCACACGACAGATGGCTTTTCTGGGTTACTGAGAGCATTCATCTCCGTGCATCCATCACTTTGTCCAGTGTCACCTGCAGTTCCTGGGCTGCTTCATTTCCGTTCCCACCCTCCTCTCTTGCCTGCATGCGAGAACATCATCTGCAAATGTTAGTATCCTTTCAGCCCTTGATACTTCGAGGCTTGCAAACTTGCTTGTATACATATTGAAAAGCACAGGTGAACTTGCTGACTCTTGTGGCAGTCCGGGGGCTATGATATATGGCTCAGCAGTCCACGTACCCAGCCGGAGAGCCACTCTATGAGATTACAAAACAGCTGTAATCCAGTTCACCAATCAAGGACAGGCCAACTTCTCCATAAGAGCGTACATCAAAATATCATATCTGACTCTGTTGTAAACATCCTCGAAATCGAGTGTTGCCACCGCCCTCTCCTGTCTGTTTGGAACCCTTCATAAACATCATAGGCAAAAGGGGCTGTATTTGCCTAAGTATCTTCCCTGGCCGTAACTTCCCAAACCTTTCGGGAGAAGTTTTTATCCGTTCTAACTGAGTCTCTGATATCCCCATCATTCTCATGTCTGTGCTATAAATCTCTGCAGGAAAGCTTCCCCTTTCTCTCTGTCTGTTGTCAAAGTCGAACGACTATCTCTGTATATTGTTCCAACCGTGATATGGCGATCTTTCTTTTGCATCTGTCTGTGCAATTTCCAGAACTTTCCCAATGTATGTAGAGGGAGAGAGAGAGAGAGAGAAATATAGAGAGAAATAGAGAGATAGAGAGAAATAGTAAAAGGGGGAGAGAGAGGGGGAGAGAGAGAGAGAGAGAGAGAGAGAGAGAGAGAGAGAGAGAGAGAGAGAGAGAGAGATGTGCGAAGAATAAAACAACAATGCAGCGTACGAGGAGATGGTCTGGCATTGGAAATTGCCTGCGGTGTTCTTGTCAGGGTTGTGTCCTTGTTTCCCTGTGAGTTCTCTGAGCGGTAATCAATAATGTATTCATAATGAAATGCACTCACCAGACTGCACTGAAAGCAGGCGCTGTTCATTACTCATTACTGAATGTCTTATATAATCGGTGATTGTAGACGAAGTCATTACCCTACACTGAATGTCTTATATAATCGGTGAAAGTAGACATAGTCATTACCCTACACTGAATGTCATATATAATCAGTGACAGAAGATTTAGTCATTACTCTACACCGAATGTCTTATATAAACGGTGATAGTAAATGTAGTCAATACCCTACACTAAATGACATATAATCGGTGATAGGAAATGTAGTCATTATCCTACACCAGTGGTTCTCAACCGGTGGGGAATTCCCCACCAGGGGGGAATTTTAGGGTTTCCAGGGGGGGGGGGGGGGGGGGGGGGGGAATGAAGACCATTTCAAGATCTCGTTAATACAAGAACCGATTACTTGATATTGTTTTTCCCTTCATACTTTACAGTTATGTACGTCTCATCCTTCTAAAATTCATTTTATAAAGTAAGTAGACCCACAAATCATGTTTTATGTGGATGTCTAGACTTGTTTTAGTATATGCTATTAAATTTACCTTCCATTTTTACGTATACTGTGTAGGGGTGGGGGGATTTTTAGATAGGAAATATGAAAGGGGGGAATGACATTCTGAAAATACGGTGAAGGGGGGCACGGGCCAAATTTTTTATAGGAAGGGGGAGGGGGAATGACGTTCTGAAAATATGGTGAAGGGGGGAATGGGCCAAAAAAGGTTGAGAACCACTGTCCTACACCAAATGTCTTATTTAATCAGTGACAGAAAATGTAGTCATTCCACTACACTGAATGTCTTATTTAATCATTGACGGAATATGTCGTCATTACTCTACACTGAATGTCTTATATAATCGGTGATAGTAGATATAGTCATTACTCTACACTGAATGTCTTATATAATCAGAGACAGAAGCTGTCGTCATTACACTGCATTGAATGTCTTATATAATCATAGACAGAAGATGTAGTCATTACACTACACTGAATATCTTATATAGTCAGTGAAAGCAGATATAGTATTACCATACATTGAATGTCTTATGTAATCAGTGATAGTAGGTGTAGTCATTACCTTACACTGGATGTCTAATACAGTCAGTGATAGGAGATGTAGTCATTACACTACATTGAATGTCTTATATAATCAGTGACAGAAGATTAGTTAAGACACTACACTGAATGTCTTATATAATCAGTGACAGAAGATATAGTCGCCCAGAGGTAAGCCGTCCGCCTGGAACTCGAGAAACACCGGGTTAGTTGTGGTTTACTTTTATAAAATATTACACTACCCTGTCTGCTAATCCTTGGGCAGCGGATAGGATGCTCTAACTTCTCGAATAAGGGTGACAAATTAGAAGACCTTATGAACAGAATACAAATTCCTTGGCAGTTGGTGTCACAGGTTCCCAGGAGATCCTATGATCTAACCCCGGATAGTTGACTATTTCCTCGAAATAGCTTACACTGTAAATGTCCTATTCTATCCGTCACTCTTTCAGACAAACAATTACACAATATCAACACCTAGGGGAATGCTGTATATTGATTAGAAATTAGTGGAATAGACAGATAGATTATACAAATACATATCAAAATCTGAGTCAGACAGATGTTAAGATCAATTGAGACATAAATTTCCACTCGCTCAGTGAATTATAAAATATCGTATGTCGAAGTTATAACAATATAATTTTAATCAAGACTATCTAGCCAAGAGTGAGAATAATCGTGAAGATCATGTTGGAACCGGTCCTTGAAAGGAATCTGTCTGATTCTGAACTGATGCTGTCCGGGTGTGGTTGTTATCATGAGGAGGTGGATCGAGTTTAATGTTGTTAATGAGTATATGCGAGTGTTAGAACTCGTCATTAACTTGAAAACATGGTCACCCTATATGTCTCCACTCCCTTGAACTGACGACATATTTTTGTCAAGAAGCTGATCGCAAGAAACTGTTTTATACTATTACAAATTCCGAAAAAAGAACAGTGCATGCATTGGGTTTGAGTAAACGGTCATTTCGTCGATGGGTGCAAGAATCTGGAATTAAAACACCACGCAATAACCAAACGGTAGGTAGACAGATTATTGTAGACAGCTGTGACAAAGATGTCATAAGGGAGCTATTATAAAAATGCTTTAAAAAGTCGCTTAAAATTCGATAGGGTCGACTTCATTGTACCGGGTGCAGAGCACATACTCCAGGATTGCCCAAACTACAACATATCCAGGCGAACCTTCTGGCCTAGAGAGACAACAGTGGAAGATAAACTCTATGGACCGCTGAATGAACTAAAAAAGACTGTTAGATTCATACAAGAGACAACATTGCAGTTATAAACATATTTCAGGCGAACGAAAGAAGAAGAAGAAGAAGAATTGTATCGGGTTCTATCCCATATAGCTCGGTCTCTTTCCACTGAGCCGAAAGCATCGCTCAAAGCACGAACTCCGTAGCTCTAGCGACGACCCACAGAAGTCTCCGAAAAATTTAACCCGTGAACCGAAGGATGCGACCCGGAATCGAACCCACGACCTTTGGAGCCCGAGTCAAAAGGCTTGACAACTTCGCCACGGAGACTCATAAAATTATAAAAATTTTGGATTTTATATCCAGGATTATTCAGCATTATAAAAATGCTGGATGCCAAAGAAACAGTGACTGTAAGAAAACTTAGGGTTTGGTTGAGAAAGAACAATAACATAGGGCTATCCAAAACAACTTTGTGGAAAATTATAAGGACATTATCTTCACTATTTGAAAGTACAAGGGCGGTAGAAATAATCTTTGCGAGCAACCGCATTTAGGAGCCATGAGAAGCAGATACCTACGTGAAATAAGGGAAATGTGCAAAGAAAATTATGGAATAGTGTGTTTGGATGAAATGTGGATCAATGCGCACCACACAAGTGATAAGGAATGGCAATCAGTGGATGGACAGATAAAGCGATATGTACCCAGTAGTATAGGACAGCTTTTGGTCATGGCCCATGCTGGAAATACGCATAATGGCCTACAACAGAATGCTGAGCTCGTGTTTGTATCAAAGCATACAGACAATAGGGATTATCATAATAAGATGAATGGTAATGTATTTAGAGATTGGCTCGAGAATACTGTGCCCTAGGTAGACCGTCGTGTCCAATTATGGAAAATGCATGATATCAATGTTGTTACCCAAGAAGACAAAATACCTACAGCATCGAGCACAAAGGGAGCAATTAAGATATGACTCCGAATGGAAAACACCATTTCCAGAAACGTATTTCTAGCTGGAATTGTTGTCCCTTGTAAAACAGACGCCAAAAAGCAAGACATGTCAAATCGACAAGTTGATAGAAGAGCATCGTCATGGGTGCTTGAGACTTCCGCCGTACCATTCTCATTTTAACCCTATAGAACTTGTGTGGGCTAAAATTAAAGGACAGGTGGCAGCTGAAAATACTATATTCAAATTGTCTGACGTCAAGATACTAATCCAGTTCGCGCTATTAAATATTGATAAAAGTTACTGAAAAAATGTGAGGACCATGTGTTGAAAGAGGAAGAGGATTATTGGATTGAATTTTATGCAACCGAGAGCAGTCATCAACCTACTGGAATCGTCCGACACAGATTAAGGTCTGAACAGATCGCAGACCTTAATCCACGTGCACACCAACTGGGATATTTTGCTATAAATATTCAGAAGAATTGCAGGCACTAAACATTACAGCATCAGCATAATGTCAGTGGCAACAGTTTGTATTCCACAGTGATGAATTGTCAATTCCGCAAGCCCTCAGCGGTGACAAACAACTGTACTGAAAAAATAAAAAAAATAAAAACACACACACACACACACACACACACTAAACGCATTGAATACCAACAGAAGAGTAATATTGCGGTGGAAACTGACATATTGTGGCATAACAAGAAACGTGAGAGCAAACACGTTGTCAAATTAGGGGACAACACACGTGCATACGAATCAATCTATAAAATTCAATGAAAAGAGGACCAACATCTTGGTCGTTAAGAAAACAGCCCACTACAGAGACACTGACAACTATTTTCATAATGCAAAACAGGTAATCATGTTCCATCTCTGAACGGTAAACAGCAGAGTAGACAATCTTTCACGAAGACTCAAAGCGGGTCTGTCATCCATGTGTACGTGTGAACAAACTACACAGACAGCTGAACAGATCCTTAAAAATGGACACATGATGACTAAATTGCGGTATCATTTCTGGTCACTCCATACGCACTTTAACGCACAGCTATTTGGAAGCTTTCGCGAACTCAATATAAAAAGCTAACATGAATACTTGTGTACACATTATTAACCAGCAGCTGAAGACACAAGAAGGAAATGCAAAATAAGGTAAGAAATATATTCCTTCTACTTTCCTGTCAATTTACAAATTATTTACCCCATGCCTCTGTAAATTATCTGTCTTTACTAATATTACACATTGCACCCCTCTCGGGATTCTCCGTGGTGAAGTGGTCAAGCCGTCTGACTCGGGTTCCGAAGGTTGTATGTTCGATTCCGGGCCGCGTCCTTCATTTCACGAGTGCATTTTTTCGTAGACTACCGAGGGTCGTCGCTGGAGCTACGGAGTTCGTGCTTTGTGCGACGCTTTCCGCGCTGCGGAAAGAAACGGAGCCATATGGGATAAAAACCCGGTGCAATGCAGCCGACCCTGTCGACTTTTAAGCTACTTCTTTTATTGTACCCACTCCCATACGAATCCGGATACGCCTTGTGTCGTCATGTGAATTGGCGGGGCGCACCTAACTGTAAAAACAAGTTTGTTAGCGAGAAATCACTAGTTTTTCAGCAAAACATCAAAGAAATGTCGCGGCTTTCGATGATTTAAGTTGCTTTTGGACCTATCAAAGACATATTCCTTGGGTGGGGATGAATATAAGACGGTTGGAAAAATTTCATAACGATGCAACAGACAGTTTTCAAAATTATTGATCGTGAATGACGGCATTTGTTTGTGGACATACTATAGCAAATTAACGTATAACTTTCGCGTCATGCATACTACGTTTAGGCAGCGCTCAGTGCAGGAGAGAACAACGGAGATTCCTTACTCCAGTAGGATGCACACTAGCCGAAAGAAAGGTATGAAAGGTATACGAGTACAAGATATGTATATCAAAGTAATAATTATAATATATATATATATATATATATATATATATATATATATATATATATATATATATATATATATATTGTGGTTTTGTGTGTGCGTGGGTAGTTTTGTATTGGATGCGTTCGATAACGGTACATCCGATTGAGATGAAATTTTCTACACGTCTTCCTTTCATTCCTGTGCAACCGACTATAATAGTTTCTTAGTGTAAAATCTTCTACTTATTTATTAACATTTACTTTTTCGCTTTTCATTATATAAGTTCTATATAGCAGGGGGACTTCACTCTAGAAAAGTTATTTCAAGGGGCATAACTTTTAATGACATTTCTATATACTTTATAGTCATATTGTTGGACTTACTTGCACTATTGTTAAACTCTTTGTCTATAGTTATTTTTAGGCATATGAGTTATAATAAATAATGATATAATCTTTAAGGCATTTTCAAAGTTTGCATAAAAATAATGCATAATGCATAACATTGTAACCCATCTTTCTCTGCTTACAGAACTTATCAACTGTCATGTCGATGATTAAAAACAGTTTTCATTAAAAATAATGAATGGTGTGTGGAAGGACGTTCTTTTAAGTTACCTAAGTTATATACCGAAATTTTCTCTAATATTCACAACAAGCAGATTACTCCAAAAGCAAGGGACATTACATATAGGCTTGTTTACAGCATGACCCCAACAACAGAGAGAACAGCAAATATAACTAAACAAATACTACAGTGTCAGCTTTGTAGACGGAACGTCCAAGAATCAGAAGAGCACATCTATTACGAATGCAACACAATCATGCTAACAAGAAATCTCCTACAAAACATCCTAAACACTCATTTGAAACAAAGAACAGATGTTTACAAAGCAATCATGATAAATTCCTTTCCTTACTCCACAAAAGACACCCACACAAAGCTACTTGTTCTATTGGCAGAGTACAGAAATCTTATATGGACATTAAGAAACAAAGCACTATACAATTACAGAACAATCAACAAAGAAATTGTCCAACAACTTTATCAACAAAAAGTCGCAAACATTCTAATCTTAGCCCCACAAGCGCAAATCTCGTAAAATATTTGGCTGAAGACAGCACATATTACAGAAGAAGCAAATAACTTGTTTTAAATAAAGGATACTACAACTGTAAATGTATTTATTGATGGTATTAATAATCTTACAATTATATTATTATTATTATTAATACTATTATTATTACTGCTACTATTATTATTAATTTTCCCATTATTATATTTGAATGTGCAACATGAAATATATTGTGGATGGGTGTCTGTGCCGTTGGCAGCAACATATGTATGCGTCTGTGTGTGGATGCAGGTGTGTGTGCGTGTGTGGTGCATGAATTTGCACGCGCATGTGTACGTGTGTGTGTGCGCGCACGCGCGCGTGCGTGCGTGCATGTAGCAGTCTTTAAACCAATTCGGTATCTTAAGTATTAAAATGATGTTATACGGTAATGATATGTTTCAAAAGAAAAATATGCACCACCATGTATAAACAAATTCGATGAGCCCTTTAAGTACCCAGTAAGCTAAGGTGGCTTTTAGTGGCCAGGTTTTAAGTCCTTCCCATTGTATATAAAACCCAGACACTATCACAATTTTGGACCAATTATCTCCCTGGGGACAGACCATGGACCCTAATTGCTAGTAGTAAATCCCTGATTCTTGTCCCCCAAACAAAAGACATCATGGACTAGAGCGTCACCCCGAAATTTGTCATCAGGCAACAACACCAACGGCCTTCGCCTCGGGAGCTTAGTGACCCATAAATTACAAGGAAGCCACATTTTAATGGAAATGATAGTTTAAAGTTTATTGGCCAAGCGAGGGGCATTTAAATGTACTGCGGTCTCCAGAAAGCATGAGATTGTGTGTGCGTGTGTGTTTGTGTGTATGTGATAGAGAGAGAGAGAGAGAGAGAGAGAGAGAGAGAGAGAGAGAGAGAGGAGAGGGAGAGATGGACAGGTGTTTCATGCATTCCGCTTGCGGAAGTGGAAGTGAAGCACTTGCAAGGAATGTGTATCTACATGCACTATGCCACAAATGTCATATTAACATAACTGTATATATGTATGTATATGTTTTATTCACAATGTCACACTTAACACTAACAAACGGCAATGCTCTGTAATATACACAAACAAAAGAAACACACACTACAACTTGTAAATACACATTGCTTTGTATGAAATCAAAGTTGGGGGGAAATAAAAATAAAAATTTAAAAAAAAAAAAAAAAAAAAAATTAATCCCTCAAAACAAAGCAAAAAAAAAAAAAACAAAAGTTCTTTTAAGTTACTGTTCGCCAGGAGCTGGGCGATACCACGCCGGGTCAGATAGATAGACAGGCAGACAAATAGTCGGGAACGGAAGATTATTTGACTACTTCTTCTTCTTCTTCAGCGTTCCGAGCCATTGAGGTTCTTTGCTGCAAATACAATCCGTCTCCATTCGTCTCTCTGGTGGACCTTCTCTTGCCAGTCGTTGATTCCAAGTGCTTGTAGGTCTGTACATGTATTATCTCTCCACCGCCTTCTTGGTCTACCTCGGGGTCTACGGTCATTTATTTCCTGAGTGTAAGCGAGTTTTGTTTCCCTATTATCTTCCATTCTTTCTATATGCCCCAGCCATTGTAGTCTATTAGCCTTCATGATACCAGTGATTAGCGGGGACTTAAACAGATCATAAATGTCTTTGTTACTTCTTCTTTTCCACTCTCCACTTTGTGTATCCCTAATGGGTCCAAAGATGCGTCTTAAAATTTTGTTCTCAAAGGTTTGTAACAAGGCTTCGTCTCCTTATATTTGACTACTTATCTGAATTAAATGACATGCTCCCCACCAGGGACTGGGTGAAGCCGGGCCGGGTCAGACAGACAGACAGATAGACAGAAAGTCGGGAACGGGAGAGCTTATATGACTACGTATATGAATTAAATGAGATGCTCTCCATCAGGGACTGGGTGAAGCCGGGCCGAGACATACAGACAGACACATAGACAGACAAACAGATAGTCGGGAACGGGAGAGGTTATATGACTACGTATATGAATTAAATGAGATGCTCCCCACCAGGGACTGGGTGAAGCCGGGCCGGGTCAGACAGACAGACAGACAGACAGATAGACAGACAGACAGATAGTCGGGAACGGGAGAAGTTATATGACTACTTATATGAATTAAATGACATGCTCCCCACCAGGGACTGGGTGAAGCCGGGCCGGGTCAGACAGACAGACATATAGACAGACAGACAGTCGGGAACGGGAGAGCTTATATGACTACGTATATGAATTAAATG
The DNA here is from genome assembly GCA_963921405.1 of Cepaea hortensis. Lineage (NCBI taxonomy): Eukaryota > Metazoa > Mollusca > Gastropoda > Stylommatophora > Helicidae > Cepaea > Cepaea hortensis. The sequence continues at coordinate 59,901,005 of OY992883.1, forward strand.
AGATGCTCCCCACCAGGGACTGGGTGAAGCCGGGCCGGGACAGACAGACAGACAGATAGACAGACAAACAGATAGTCGGGAACGGGAGAGCTTATGTGACTACGTATATGAATTAAATTAGATGCTCCCCACCAGGGACTGGGTGAAGCCGGGCCGGGTCAGACAGACAGACAGACAGATAGTCGGGAACGGGAGAGCTTATATGACTACTTATATGAATTAAATGAGATGCTCCCCACCAGGGACTGGGTGAAGCCGGGCCGGGTCAGACAGACAGACAAACAAGCAGACAGACAGACTGATAGATAGATAGATCCCCAACAGGGCCTGGGCGAAGCCGGGCCGTGTCAGCTAGTATATATATAAAATATAAATGTGAGTTATTATTAGGCGATGTTAAAGCGCAAATTACAGCGTGAATGTGATTCAGCAGACTTGAGAGTGGCTGATTCTGTGACAGTTGGAAATATGAAAGAGTACGCCTAGGCCGGGCGGGACGCTAGTCTAAAAAAATCAAATTTAGATAATCCACCGACAAGAGTATAGCTTGTATTCTCAAATGTCTGCTGCCTAGATGCTGCCCAAAGTCTAGATGTATGATGCCCCTTTGTCTGTTTAGCACTTGGCGTTAAAGGTAGGCGTGCTTACGCCTAAGACAGCGTTCCGAGGCCAGGTGTGTTTGCATGGTTGCGCCGAATCACTGTACGTTTAGCAAACTATGTGTGACGTAATGGGACAAGAAAATATTGTCAATCATCAATAGCAGTATGGAAACGAATCATGGACAATTAACAGACTAATGATAAATTAAGTGGAGGCTCCGGATAAGTGATTTTTTTAGAAGAATTATGAGAACACTTGGACGGATAGAATGAGCAATAAAGATATTTTGAAAACAAGTTAATCTGAAAGACGCATCAGATGAGGACAGTCCACATTCTTTAGACATGTCACGAGAAGAACATTGTTAACAAACGGTTGGAAGGAAAATACTGTTTGTCGTGTGCCCTTTGATTCCCACCGTAATATGCTGATGTTTGTGTAATATATGTAGTTTACATAACATGGTATCCTCACGGGTGCTACAGTGTCCGCGTAATGTGTTGTGGTTCGCCTCGTGTGGTCTATCAGAGAAAACCGGAGGTACCAAAGTACTAGGGGATGTCAATAAGTAAGTCACAAATTGCTGTAGCTAAATATGATAACTTGGAACAAATTTATTTTTTATACATACATTGTCCCTTTATTTCTCAACATAATTTCCACCAACACTGATGCACGTATCCCATCGTTTTATCAGTCCTCCCAAACCGGCTGCATAGAACTGCGTGCTCTAAACCACGTTTTCACTTCACATTCAACTTCGGCGTCATTCGCGAAATGTCTCCCGCCAAGGTGGTTTTCAGTGGACCAAAAAGGTAAAAGTCGCTAGGGGCTAAGTCGGAGCTGTACGGTGGATGTTCCAGAACTTCTCACATTAGTTGGTTAATTTTCTCCTGAGTTAATCGAGCCGTATGTGACCTGGCATTGTCATGAAGAAGCAACACTCCTCTAGTCAGCAGTCCTGGAAATTTCAATCGATTATGCATTATGCCATATGCTGAACCACGTGAGCACCCTATTGCAGTTACTATAGAATCTATCGTTACTCGCCTGTCACCTCTAGTCATCTCCTCCACCCGCTGCACGGATGCTTCTGTTGCAATCTCAACAGGACGACCAAACTGGATTTCATCAACAATTTTAGAGCGTCCTTGAGAAAATTGTTCTACCCAGCTATGCACCGCTTTACGGGACAAACATTTGTCAGCATAAACAGGAAGCGTTTCCTTATGAATGTCCTTTTGCCCACAAAAAAACGCACAACAGCACGTTGCTCTGTGGTTGTACACTCTGTAAGTACAATCGCCAGTTTGTTTATGCGCTGTGCATGCGCATGCGCATGAGACATGCCACCTGACGAATATAAAGTTCGATGTTGCTGTCACATAATGACACCTCCAAAATAAAACACCACCTACATTTACCTGCCATCCCATATAATTGTGTGACTTACTTATTGACTCGCCCTCGTACAATGAAGACAGTCCTTTAGAAACAACACATCACCAGTGGCAGAATTATTTGAATTTAGAAATAAAATGTAAACAATGACAACAAAATAACGATGGATAATACGGTTTATCTGAGTTATAATGTCCATCTCCGACTGTCAGTCAGATGGAGATGACTTGACATGTTATGTTCATATATCACGCCCAAGTGTGGCTCCCTCCGGTGTTAGTGCTCTGAGACAACAGTGTCAATGCAGATCTGACTGCGACAAGCACCGCGATAAGCAGCATCTTTCTCCCAGCTTTTGAGCCAATGCCATAATTTTTTCACTGAGACTGTATTGTTGTATCTCATTATAGCAGTGTCCTTATATCTTTTTTTTTTTAAACCAGTGTCTTAATATAATGTTTACAACACAGTCTGTCCAAACAAAACATCGTGTGTGATTCCATATTGTTTATGTTTTAGCAGAATGTCCTTATATACGTTTTCAGCAAAATGCACACGCAGTTCTGCAACGCCGTGCTCTGCTATCCACATTGGACCTCTGAGACACTTTAATCATACCATACATAACAATGTAGACAATGAAATGTCTGAATCCCGCGGAGGGAACAGTACCAAACAAGGCCTAATTCCTGCCAGTCCGTTTGATCTGTGATCAATGATGACCTGGTCCTAACCTGACATGTCTCTCGGCGGATGTCCAGCTCCAGCATCGGTCTTACACAGCTTCTGGTTTCTAACCATGGACAGGGGAAGGAGACCTTGTAACAGTCCCTTGTGGATGATACTTCAGCACGAGTCGGGAGACAATTCTCTACACAGATCTGACTACCACAAGCCGTTATCAGTGCTCTGAATGCCAATTCATCGGATTTGGGAGCTAAGACTCATTCTTTCAAACAATTCACAAACCAACCAACCAGCCAAACAAATACCGTAACAAGCACCTACTTAACAATGTGATCACGTTAGAGCTTCCATGTTTGAAAACAATTTAATTAACTCTGCTGTGCCCAAGAAAATTCCCCGAGATACAAATCATCCGTGGCAACGCCTGCGGGATTTAATTCACTGCCGTTTTTGGCTTTATCAAATCTCTGCCCACTATAAATCTGGGATTTCCTTTGACGCGCGGCTGGTAAAATTCATTCCGCTTCTTACACATACACAAGAAAATAGGACAGATTTGGAGAAGCTCCCGAGGCCGTCGGTGTAATTAAATAAGGCATTCAGTACGCGTTATCTGAGACAAGATGCCATATTATCAATGAAAGATGGTGCAAGTGTCTCAGAAGCAATACTATGGATATGTCATGCCATGACAAGTTATAAAGTCTTAACACTGTTAAGTGTTATGATGTTTCTTATCTAGTTACTTCTCCATCATAGATGTGAATCTTGCTCACATGCGTCTTCTTAGGAAGATAATATAGTATTTCTCCTTGAATTCCAAACCTGTATGGATTATTTCTGACTTGCACACAGACAATCTTGAGAAGATAGCGTAGTGATTTCTTCCTGTCCACATATATATGTGGTTGTTTGTGACCTCAGATTTGAGCAGCAATTTCCAGGTGTCACGTTGGTGAATCGTTTGTCATTTATTCCAGATAGTACATGAGCCACCGAAAAGCATTAGCCTAACGCTTGTCTGGCTTGTCCCCTGTCAAGGAGTTCCCCTCAAGTAGCATTTACTATGGATCTTGGGTAGTTTAATTAAGAATGACTGTATATCAGGCAGTTGACGTTTGTTTGCTGGCTCGGATTGTGCAACAGTTTGCCACGTAAGTCTGCGCTGTCAGTGCATCGATCCTGCTTGCTGCTGGGTGGGAGGGTGAGTGGATCGATCGATGAATAGGCAGACCGACAGTCCGACACACAGACAGCGTGACAGACAGGCACGCAGATAGACAAGCAGACAGACGGACAGGTATATAGACAGACAAAAAGGTAAACAGTCAGTCAGGCAGATAGACATACTGACAACAAGCAAACATATAGACTAGTAGACAGACATAAAATCAGACAGACAAAATCACAAAGACAGAAAAGTAGACAGTCAAACAGACAACCAGGCAGATCGGCAGGTACAAGCAGACATATAGACCGACAAACAAACAAGCAAACAGGTAGACAGACAGACATGTAGATAGACATACATATAGACTTGAAAGACGGCAAGGACGCTAACATGTTCACCCTATAACTTTATTCCGTGACTTAGAATGTGTGAAAGTTAAAAGCTTCACACTTCAACGGAAATAACTGCCATGGAACTAGTTACCTGTATTGCCTGGACGGCTTTCCCTGTTAGCGTAATAGAAAAGCTAACCTAGTCCTGATCAGGGGCTGGTGATTGTGCGAGATGGCCAAGCCCATTCATCACACATCTTGGCGCATGACGGCGATAATACCCGTCGTTAATATCTCAATGTGGAATAAATATTTTTGTCTGGCTGTCAAATCTGTATACTTATGTTTATTTGTTTTCGCTTTAGGCATGATGTTTTTTGTGTCTTGTCGATTGATAAAACTATTCTCATATCTAAACATTTCTAGCATGTTTTCGTGACTGTATTAAATTTGTCAGGGATATGTGTGTAATCTCTGCGGAATCACAGCTGCCACCGGGTGTTTAGCCAGTTTTCTCAACCATAGATATGGTCTTGATAAGGACAAACTCCTGGCACACAGTTTCATATTAACACCAAGGCTGGTCGTAAACCAGGTTCCAAAATAGCTAATAAAACGTACAATGTTACAGATAGGCCAATCCACGGATAAGGTAAGCGTAAGCCTTTAACCACGGGATCACAAGTTGTTTCCAGGTTTCAGCCTCACAGTAAATCCACAGTAAGCTCTTGATAGACAAGCTGGTAACGAAGCTCTTTCGGTGACTAACATTTTCTACACATCTTTAATTTTACACGTCTTCTATTTTGCACGTCTTCTATTTTGCACGTCTTCTATTTCACATAAAACTGTTTCTTCTACAACTCGTCATTACTAGTCACTTATTTTTTTTTTAAACATATCATATTTACAGGACATTGCAGTCAACGCTAGCATTTTTCAGCTGCTGTTGATGACTTGGCAAGTTTTACGTTCAGTAGTTTGCCACAGCTTTCAAAACGACGGGCATACCTCCGTAAGTAAGCAATGCGACGCGATCCGCTGCCGAATCTCGCTCAGCTGTGTTTCGTACGAACAGCGTCCTTAACCCCTTCGTCAGAGAGACCGGCAGTCACTAACTGCTACACCAGTATTACAAATGTTTGACACTAGTCACTCATTGTTACACCAGTATTACAAATGTTTGACACTAGTCACTCATTGTTACACTAGTATTACAAATTTTTTGACACTAGTCACTCATTGTTACACCAGTATTACAAATGTTTGACACTAGTCACTCATTGTTACACCAGTATTACAAATGTTTGACACTAGTCACTCATTGTTACACCAGTATTACAAATGTTTGACACTAGTCACTAACTGCTACAACAGTATTACAAATGTTTGACACTAGTCACTCATTGTTACATCAGTATTACAAATGTTTGACACTAGTCACTAACTGCTACACCAGTATTACAAATGTTTGACACTAGTCACTCATTGTTACACCAGTATTACAAATGTTTGACACTAGTCACAAGTTGCTACACCAGTATTACAAATGTTTGACACTAGTCACTATTTGCTACATCAGTATTACAAATGTTTGACACTAGTCACTAAGTGCTACACCAGTATTACAAATGTTTGACACTAGTCACTATTTGCTACATCAGTATTACAAATGTTTGACACTACTAGTCACTAATTGCTACACCAGTATTAGAAATGTTTGACACTACTAGTCACTAATTGCTACACCAGTATTACAAATGTTTGACACTACTAGTCACTAATTGCTACACCAGTATTACAAATGTTTGACACTAGTCACTCATTGCTACACCAGTATTACAAATGTTTGACACTACTAGTCACTAATTGCTACACCAGTATTACAAATGTTTGACACTACTAGTCGCTCATTGCTACACCAGTATTACAAATGTTTGACACTACTAGTTACTAATTGCTACAGCAGTATTACAAATGTTTGATACTAGTCACTCATTGCTACACCAGTATTACAAATGTTTGACACTACTAGTCACTAATTGCTACACCAGTATTACAAATGTTTGACACTAGTCACTCATTGCTACACCAGTATTACAAATGTTTGACACTACTAGTCACTAACTGCTACAACAGTATTACAAATGTTTGACACTAGTCACTAACTGCTACAACAGTATTACAAATGATTGACACTAGTCACTAACTGCTACACCAGTATTACAAATGTTTGACACTAATCACTAATTGCTACATCAGTCACTAATTGCTACATCAGTATTACAAATGTTTGACACTAGTCACTAATTGCTACATCAAACACTAATTGCTACATCAGTATTACAAATGTTTGACGCTAATCACTTATTGCTACATCAGTCACTAATTGCTACATCAGTATTACAAATGTTTGTCACTAGTCACTAATTGCTACACCAGTATTACAAATGTTTGACACTAGTCACTAATTGCTACACCAGTATTACAAATGTTTGACACTAGTCACTAACTGCTACAACAGTATTACAAATGTTTGACACTAGTCACTAACTGCTACACCAGTATTACAAATGTTTGACACTAATCACTAATTGCTACATCAGTCACTAATTGCTACACCAGTATTACAAATGTTTGACACTAGTCACTAACTGCTACACCAGTATTACAAATGTTTGACACTAGTCACTAACTGCTACACCAGTATTACAAATGTTTGACACTAGTCACTAATTGCTACACCAGTATTACAAATGTTTGACACTAGTCACTAACTGCTACACCAGTATTACAAATGTTTGACACTAGTCACTAACTGTTACACCAGTATTACAAATGTTTGACACTACTAGTCACTAAATGCTACACCAGTATTACAAATGTTTGACACTAGTCACTAACTGCTACACCAGTATTACAAATGTTTGACACTAGTCACTCATTGCTACACCAGTATTACAAATGTTTGACACTACTAGTCACTAATTGCTACACCAGTATTACAAATGTTTAACACTACTAGTCACTAATTGCTACACCAGTATTACAAATGTTTGACACTACTAGTCACTAATTGCTACACCAGTATTACAAATGTTTGGCACTACTAGTCACTAATTGCTACACCAGTATTACAAATGTTTGATACTAGTCACTCATTGCTACACCAGTATTACAAATGTTTGACACTAGTCACTATTTGCTACATCAGTATTACAAATGTTTGACACTAGTCACTAATGGCTACACCAGTATTACAAATGTTTGACACTAATCACTATTTGCTACATCAGTATTACAAATATTTGACACTACTAGTCACTAATTGCTACACCAGTATAAGAAATGTTTGACACTAGTCACTAATTGCTACACCAGTATTACAAATGTTTGACACTACTAGTCACTAATTGCTACACCAGTATTACAAATGTTTGACACTACTAGTCACTAATTGCTACACCAGTATTACAAATGTTTGACACTAGTCACTAATTGCTACACCAGTATTACAAATGTGTGACACTAGTCACTAATTGCTACACCAGTCACTAATTGCTACACCAATATTACAAATGTTTGACACTAGTCACTAACTGCTACACCAGTATTACAAATGTTTGACACTAGTCACTAACTGATACACCAGTATTACAAATGTTTGACACTACTAGTCACTAATTGCTACACCAGTATTACAAATGTTTGACACTATTAGTCACTAATTGCTACACCAGTATTACAAATGTTTGACACTAGTCACTAATTGCTACACCAGTATTACAAATGTTTGACACTAGTCACTAACTGCTACACCAGTATTACAAATATTTGACACTACTAGTCACTAACTGCTACACCAGTATTACAAATGTTTGACACTAGTCACTAATTGCTACACCAGTATTACAAATGTTTGACACTACTAGTCACTAATTGCTACACCAGTATTACAAATGTTTGACACTACTAGTCACTAATTGCTACACCAGTATTACAAATGTTTGACACTACTAGTCACTATTTGCTACACCAGTATTACAAATGTTTAACACTACTAGTCACTAATTGCTACACCAGTATTACAAATGTTTGACACTAGTCACTCATTGCTACACCAGTATTACAAATGTTTGACACTACTAGTCACTAATTGCTACACCAGTATTACAAATGTTTGACACTACTTGTCACTAATTGCTACAGCAGTATTACAAATGTTTGACACTAGTCACTAATTGCTACACCAGTATTACAAATGTGTGACACTACTAGTCACTAATTGCTACACCATTATTACAAATGTTTGACACTACTAGTCACTAATTGCTACACCAGTATTACAAATGTTTGACACTACTAGTCACTAATTGCTACACCAGTATTACAAATGTTTGACACTACTAGTCAATAATTGCTACACCAGTATTACAAATGTTTGACACTACTAGTCACTAATTGCTACACCAGTATTACAAATGTTTGACACTACTAGTCACTAATTGCTACACCAGTATTACAAATGTTTGACACTACTAGTCAATAATTGCTACACCAGTATTACAAATGTTTGACACTACTAGTCACTAATTGCTACACCAGTATTACAAATGTTTGACACTACTAGTCACTAATTGCTACACCAGTATTACAAATGTTTGACACTACTAGTCACTAATTGCTACACCAGTATTACAAATGTTTGACACTACTAGTCACTAATTGCTACACCAGTATTACAAATGTTTGACACTAGATTCTCAATGCTACACCAGTATTACAAATGTTTGACACTACTAGTCACTAATTGCTACACCAGTATTACAAATGTTTGACACTACTAGTCACTAATTGCTACACCAGTATTACAAATGTTTGACACTACTAGTCACTAATTGCTACACCAGTATTACACATGTTTGGCACTACTAGTCACTAATTGCTACACCAGTATTACAAATGTTTGAAAATAGTCACTATTTGCTACACCAGTATTACAAATGTTTGACACTAGTCACTATTTGCTACACCAGTATTACAAATGTTTGACACTAGTCACTAAGTGCTACACCAGTATTACACATGTTTGATACTAGTCACTATTTGCTACATCAGTATTACAAATGTTTGACACTACTAGTCACTAATTGCTACACCAGTATTACACATGTTTGACACTAGTCACTAATTGCTACATCAGTATTACAAATGTTTGACACTAGACACTCATTGCTACACCAGTATTACAAATGTTTGACACTACTAGTCACTAATTGCTACACCAGTATTACAAATGTTTGACACTACTAGTCACTAATTGCTACACCAGTATTACAAATGTTTGACACTACTAGTCACTAATTGCTACACCAGTATTACAAATGTTTGACACTACTAGTCACTAATTGCTACACCAGTATTACAAATGTTTGACACTACTAGTCACTAATTGCTACACAAGTATTACAAATGTTTGACACTAGACACTCATTGCTACACCAGTATTACAAATGTTTGACACTACTAGTCACTATTTGCTACACCAGTATTACAAATGTTTGACACAAGTCACTACTTGCTACACCAGTATTACAAATGTTTGACACTAGTCACTAAGTGCTACACCAGTATTACAAATGTTTGACACTACTAGTCACTAATTGCTACACCAGTATTACAAATGTTTGACACTAGTCACTATTTGCTACACCAGTATTACAAATGTTTGACACTAGTCACTATTTGCTACATCAGTATTACAAATGTTTGACACTACTAGTCACTAACTGCTACACCAGTATTACAAATGTTTGACACTACTAGTCACTAACTGCTACACCAGTATTACAAATGTTTGACACTACTAGTCACTAACTGCTACACCAGTATTACAAATGTTTGACACTACTAGTCACTAACTGCTACACCAGTATTACAAATGTTTGACACTACTAGTCACTAATTGCTACACCAGTATTACAAATGTTTGACACTAGTCACTAATTGCTACACCAGTATTACAAATGTTTGACACTAGTCACTAATTGCTACACCAGTATTACAAATGTTTGACACTAGTCACTAATTGCTACACCAGTATTACAAATGTTTGACACTAGTCACTAATTGCTACACCAGTATTACAAACGTTTGACACTAGACACTCAATGCTACACCAGTATTACAAATGTGCACGTTCTTCGCAGGACGTTGTGATCAACCCCAACACCAGATTAATTTTCCAGGCAAACTTACGTCCATAATAAGCGTTAGTTTTCTGAAGGAGACGTGGATGTTGAAATCAAAACTGATCGTTCCCTGCGAACGATCCCGCTACTTTATCGATAGCGCACCGGAAGTTTCAGAACTGAGCGCTCTTATCGCTTCGGCCTTGTGGGAGTCTGACGTCACTGTAGTCCCACTGTGAGTGACCTGCACGTGCTCGTGTGGGCATAAAGTAGGTCAAGGACTGTGTTATACTGTAGTCCTCCTGTGTGTGACCTCGACGTGCTCGTGTGGGCAGTAAGTAGGTCAGGGACTGTCTTATACTGTAGTCCCACTATATGTGACCTGGACCTGCTCGTGTGGACAGTATCTAGGTGAAGGACCCTGTTGCACGCCTTAAGGCACAATGGGCATATAGTGCGAGCGCCATGTGTTTATAAATCAATGGGCACTCCAGAGGCGATGAGGTCAGTGTCACGCCCCGAGATATTTCCTGATACCCATATTGAGGCTGGCTCGACCTGTGTACGCAGGTCAATTTCACACGTAATCCACTCAGATGCGGAACAAACTCTTGACCACCGAGTCTACAGGTCAATTTCACATGTAATCCACTCAGATGCGGATCAAACTCTTGACCACCGAGTCTACAGGTCAGCCGTTACACATTACACTTCCGTCGTTCTGTAAAACCTCACCTCTGTGTGTTACTGGAGCCCACGAGAGAAGCACAGAACAGCATTGCAACCGAGTAAGCATGTCGTGCGAGCTGACGAGGGAGGGTTGCCGTGTGACCGGCTACCTCATCCGGTGGTACATTTTAACTGCAAAAGCCCATCCGATAGAAAATGTTAACTGCGAAACCTCGTCCGATAGAAAATGTTAACTGCGAAAACTCATCCGACAGAAAATATTAACTGCGAAACCCGCTCCGATAGAAAATGATTAACTGGGAAACCTCATCCAACAGAAAATGTTAACTGCGAAAACCAAACAGCCATAACAAGTCTACACACAGCCTGGCGTGTGTTGGTGGACGGCTCATGCTTCAGTGGGAGATGAAAGGCAGGAGAAGAGGAAGAGGAAGAAGGGAAATCCCCTGCCACTTATCGCTGTTGGAGAGAATCTTCAGATACATCAACTCATTATCAGGCCAGACGACCAGCTGACTTGCTCTCCTTCCTAGAACAATCTGTGGTGCACACGGTGGGGGTCGAGCCCACCTTTGAACATCTAAACGAGACTTGAACCCCAGTTCAGGCTGTTGGTAATTCAATGCGCTAACCATTGTTCCCCCACAGTTGTAAATGGTACATCCGTAACATAAATAATTATAGGATGTTCTATAGAGCATCAATAGCGTACTCCAGGGTATTGAAGCGTAACATACATAATTATATTATGTTCTAGAGAGCGACAATAGCGCACTCCAGGGTATAGAAGTGCATGAGTTAATGATCGGAGAGACCGACAGCCACAGACACATAGATAGACTGACAGTCACACGGGGCAGCCGAAAGACAGACAGTCACAAGGTAGACAGTGACGCAGATACACAGACAGACAGGCATGTAGGTAGGTGGGTGGGTTGGTGAATAAAAGGCAGGCAGGCAGGCAGACAGGCAGTTAGCTAGTTAATTAGATAGTCGCTGTTCCAACTTCACAGCAACAGCTCGTCCCCATTATGCTCCGTTCCTGTGCCAGTGAATATCACACAAAATGCACCCCACTGCCCAATGTGAAAAGTGGAAAAGACAGGAGTCTCGACAAACAACAGCCCGCACAGATACACTGTGCGTAATGCCGCCGCCAGAATGTTAACACACCAGTCCCCCACGAAACACCCAATTCATCTCTGATGGAATTCGCAGTCATTTTCCTATCTGGATGTTTCCTAGATGTTCACCCACACAGTCCACGAAAATACAGTTCTTCACCGACGGCAGTGGCAGTCAACCAGAAGCCCAGCAGCCACGCATTTCTGCATAAGGCAAAAACCTGTCAACTCTGGGACATAGCCACCTGACATCGCTCCGAACATGCAGTCACGTTCCAAAAAACAAAACAAAAACTTGGGCAGATTCAAAAGCACTTCACACGACACCCACAGCTCACAGTGTCGCGCCACGCACTCACTCAGTAGCAGGGTGACGGAACCATCAAGGCAGGCAGATAGATAGATAGATAGATAGATAGATAGATAGATAGATAGATAGATAGATAGATAGATAGATAGATAGATAGATAGAGGGATATATAGATAGATAGATAGATAGATAGATAGATAGATAGATAGATAGATAGATAGATAGATAGATAGATAGATGGATGGATGGATGGATGGATAGATAGATAGATAGATAGATAGATAGATAGATAGATAGATAGATAGATGGATGGATGGATGGATGGATGGATGGATGGATGGATGGATGGATGGATGGATGGATGGATGGATGGATGGATGGATAGATAGATAGATAGATAGATAGATAGATAGATAGATAGATAGATAGATATCACCATAATCATCATGTGCTTTGTCCGCTGGAGTAGGTGTTCATGTCTTCCACATGTCTCGGTCTGGTTTTCTAGATCACCTCTGCTGATGATATTCCGCCACGCTACCGTCTGAGTTCACTCTGCTGATGATATTCCGCCACAATACCGTCTGAGTTCACTCTGCTGATGATATTCCGCCACAATACCGTCTGAGTTCACTCTGCTGATGATATTCCGCCACGCTACCGTCTGAGTTCACTCTGTTGATGATATTCCGCCACGCTACCGTCTGAGTTCACTCTGCTGATGATATTCCGCCACACTAGCGTCTGAGTTCACTCTGCTGATGATATTAACGTCATGCTACCGTCTGAGTTCACTCTGCTGATGATATTAACCCCATGCTACCGTCTGAATTCACTCTGCTGATGATATTCCGCCATGCTACCGTCTGAGTTCACTCTGCTGATGATATTCCGCCATGCTACCGTCTCTTAGTCCACCCAGCACCATTTCCCTTGATCTGCCTCTTTTTCCTGCTGATCTTTCTCGTTGTCACGATATTCTCACGAATGCCACTCTTCTGATCACATGATCAAAAAATGCTGTTATCTAATTATGAGTGGAACTGATTTACAGCAAGTACCCTCCTTCAGCACATGCTGACGTTCCCTCTGGCCGGGTCCTCTCTCATCTGGGTTTTAGTCTCTTTTGATAAAGTTTCTCCCCACTCTTTAGTACGACTAGAAGCGCCTTGCTCGCACGACGTTGTGCCTGTTTCGTCATATGCCACCACATACACCGCCAGGGGTCATGCCATGGCAAATCGTGTCGTGGAAGTGTGAGACCAGCTGATGCAATAAGTCACGACCGTATGAGCTAGAGAAACTCGCGTCCTGGCACCTTTGATTTTATCGAAAATTTGTAGTTTTCCCATTACATGACGCTACCGGCTTGTTCTTAAACTCACGCCGTATAGCGAAAAATCGTTCTATTTGCTTTCTGTCTCGCAGTTGTCAATAATTTCCGATGCAAATTTATCGCCATTCTATGATGTCAAGCTGTCAAGGGTCGTTCCTCTGTGCCTGTCCCATTCTCGCTTTCTTTACAATTTACCTATTGCCACATTGTTGAACCGCCTCATGACTAGTTCAAAACAGACTAGATACAACACATGAATGGACCCCGTTTCACACCATTAGGCCCATTAGATATATCGTAAACTAAAAGACCCTTTTTATACGTCTTAAGGTAGCCCATGTTTTGTATAGACCAATCGGCAATCCAGGGTGATTCTGTCAATGTAAGGCCAGCCACATATACTTGCTGGTACCGAGTTTAGGCTGGGCTGACCAACATGTGTTAGACTGCTCGGCACTCGTAGACTGTCATACGACTGCGCCGGTGGCCTGTACTTGCTGTGTAATTCCCAAGCACGTGTTTTAGACTGGCAGCCCACTCAGTTGAACACATGGCCTTGACAGCGACAGAACACATGACCACGAGGTCGGTAGGCACGCGTGACAGTTCAATATGGAATAAGTACAATTCGACAGTAGACAAACGCAAATTTATTAAAACAGCACACCTGAATATTAAAAATAAAGCACAATCCTATATAAAACAAACATAACTCTATATAAAACGAGCGCTGTTGAAAGAAGTAAGAATTACATATAGAAAGAAAAGATATCCGACGACACAATAATTTACTGTAAGCCAGTCTAGAGTGATAGTTGAAGGAAAACAGCACAAGGTGTCAAAGATCTCGGTGACAAACAGGAAGCTATGGTCGGGATACTGTCTGCCAGTACTCACGACAGAAACCGCAGACCCATCACCACCAAGCTATGGTCGGGATACTGTCTGCCAGTACTCACGACAGAAACCGCAGACCCATCACCACCAAGCTATGGTCGGGATACTGTCTGCCAGTACTCACGACAGAAACCGCAGACCCATCACCACCAAGCTATGGTCGGGATACTGACTGCCAGTACTCACGACAGAAACCGCAGACCCATCACCACCAAGCTATGGTCGGGATACTGACTGCCAGTACTCACGACAGAAACCGCAGACCCATCACCACCAAGCTATGGTCGGGATACTGACTGCCAGTACTCACGACAGAAACCGCAGACCCATCACCACCAAGCTATAATCAGGATACTGACTGCCAGTACTCACGACAGAAACCGCAGACCCATAACCACCAAGCCATGATCGGGATACTGACTGCCAGTACTCACGACAGAAACCGCAGATCCATCACCACCAAGCTATGGTCGGGATACTGACTGGCAGTGCTCACAACAGAAACCGCAGACCCATCACCACCACGCTTTCACTACTAAAATGGAGGTCAGCATGGCTGAATGGGTAAGAGCGCTCGTTCTTACACATCCGGTGCGCTGACGCCGAGGTAGCGGATTCAACCCCTACATCGGTCATTTGGACTAAAATGTTGACTTCTCGTCCTTGTCTTGGGGACGTAAATTAAAAGTACCTTTGGGGACGTAAATACAAGTACCCACTGAAGTCACAGTGGGATTGCCTGATATCAAGGGACACTTATAACAGGGAAAACTAATCCACACGCAAAAATCATTTCAGTGGGCTAGAAGTAGTAGCACGTGCAGGGACTACGCTTGAGTACAAAGAAAGCGAACGCAAAACAAAAACAAAAAAAACTACTGACAAGGCACTGGATGATGATGATTCTCGGAGCTACATGTGATCATTAAATAAAGATTGAACTGGGTCGACATACCAGTAGGTCAATCAGCTATTCACGTCTTTTCTTCCTCTTCTTCTTCTTCTTCTTCTTCTTCTTCTTCTTCTTCTTCTTCTTCTTCTTCTTCTTCTTCCTCTTCTTCATATGCCTAGTCTGGAGCAGACATCGGCCATCATGACTCTCCAATCCTAAGTCATTTGATACATTTATTTTGATGACGTTTGGGTTTATATTATTATTGGCTGCCTAGTTGTTTCAGCTTTCTACATACATCTTTCTATTTTTCTGCCACTCTATACAGTAAATAATTTTTTAAAACTATCTTACAGACAACAACACACAAAAAAACTAGATATATTTTAACAAATAACAAATCAAAACACACGCATAAGATGGGGTATCATAGATTTTCAAAAGTCAACAACAAATCAACTACATATGTAAGCGTGTCGTATCTATCATTAGCTATGCCGTTGTAGCCTTGTTTTGTCTGGGCTCAGAGAGTAATGATATGTGAGACGCCAAACAAGACATAAATGTTACAACAAGTAAGAACTCACTCGCGGTCGAGCATGGGGAAGCGATTATCTTCCCACATTCCATCATTATGATTCCACAATGTGTTTGTTTTGTGAAGAACATGGCTGCCTTTAATTCCTGACGATTTTTTTTGTCTGCGCTATTTATTCTGTTTCATGTATGTATGTGTGAGAGACGATAAATGCGTGTGGGTATATGTACAATATTAGAGGTAAGAATTTGTGGGAAAAGAATGGGGGGGGGGGGGGGGGGGGATTTGTAAATTAAAGGCAAATAGGCTTCAAGGATGCAATTATCTTCACGTAATTCGTGGAGAGGAGGGATGATTATGTATGTGAGAAGGAAAGAAAGAAAGAGACGTGGAGGCAAGAATGATGGGTGTGAAAGGTGCATTAAACAAATGACAAATAGACAAAAACAGAGATGCTGTCGATGGACAACAGACATAAATAAAGGAAGAAAACATACGTAGAAAACAGCTGTCGGCAGATCTATATGACAAGCAGAGATCGCACACATATGGACAGGATAAATCGACTTTATATAGAGAGATTTGGGGGGGGGGGGAAGCTAGAGAAAATTCAATGGGGAAAATATACAGAATTAACATTTTAACTGAGAGAGGGGACAGACAGACAGACACAGACAGACAGACGGACGGACGGACGGGCGGACGGACGGAGTAGAGAGTACGAATGAACGAAGGGACATTATTTTCAAAGGGTCAGAAATTGGGCACGCAGGCCCGTCTTACATTCGACCCTTACAATCACTCATGTTTTGTTCATCAATTTTGCATGTTACATTCACACAGAGGGAAAAAAAACATTGTCAAATGTATGTTGTAAACATAAAAAAATGCTTATCACTATGTTATGAAACATGCAGGCAGGCAGACACACGCATACATGCATATTCATAAACACATACATACATACCTGCATGCATACTTACATCATTTACACAAACTTTCATAGTTATGCACCCAATCAATACCACACAAATACAAGCGCGCGCGCGCACCACACACACACAGACACAGACACACACACACAGAGGGAGAGAGCGAGCTTACGAAGAGAAAACAGAAGGGTATAATATTTAAATGAGACAGACGGAAGGAAGAAGCGGAGAGCAGAGAGAGAGAGAGAGAGAGAGAAGGCCAGAGATAGAGAGGGTCAGAGATACAGATAGAGCGAGCGAATGCAAGAGAAAACTTGGGGGAAAATATATTATATTAATTGAGAGAGAGAGAGAGAGAGAGAGAGAGAGAGAGAGAGAGAGAGAGAGAGAGAGAGAGAGAGAGAGAGAGAGAGAGAGAGAGTCGCATATAACCCGAAGAGCGCTACAGAAAAGATAGAAGATAGATTTCAGAAGTAATCATATCGATATGAATGGAATACATACTTGTTGCGCATATTTTCTTTCTGATAGCACAGTATGAACTTGTCGCTGTTTAGCTGCGTGTCTCATAGGTTCCAAACATGATTGATTGCTTTTACTTAACATGTTCTTCCATCACGATACCCAACACGACAATGCGTAATTCTCAAACTCTAGTGTTGCCCAGCTATTATAGTGCTCATACATATACATACATGCATGTATACATGCAGGCACGGACGGACAGACGAATATACATGCATGTAGGTGCAGACAGACGGACGGAGGGGCCTACCTACCTAACTACCTACAGACAGACTGCGCAGACAGGCAGACGGAAAGACAGGCGTATATTAATGCATGCAGGCGTAGACAGACGGACGGACGGACAGACATGTACACATGCAGGCGCAGACAGATAGAGAGACGAGCGGACGGAGGGCGCGCGCGCACACACACACAGACACACTGTAGCCTAGCATAAACCAAACAAATCTATATGGACATACAGACCTAGCCAGTCGATGTGCCGTCACGCACTCGCTCAACAAACGTTCGTATTCGTCAACATTCACATGATTGGGCGCTAAGTGCTTAGGAACTCTGCGGAAGGCCACTGCCGACCACGTCAAGCAAGGAAAGTGGCGATCTTTACCGTGGTAGATTGGTCACTGATAGAGAGAGGAGCCTACTCTTGCCTGACTCATCATCATCATCATGATCCAGTGGCTTACCTGTGCAGAAGCATCCCCCCACCTCAATAAGTCTGTGGAAACGTCTGTCTATCACAAGCCAGATGTACAGCCACTGTTCCTGAGGTGTGGCAATCATCATTCACATTATAAATCCAGCTACGTTGTGGCCTTCCTCTTCTATGCTTCTCCGGTGCACTTCCCTCCACAATTTCCAGTGCACAAAATATATCAGTGTCCTTCTACCTTCTTTATATTCAGTGCTGTTTATGTTAACAAGAGATCAATCAATTTAAAGATCCATGGTAACAGAGCTATGGATTGGCCCTTTGGTCGCTCCTTTCATATTTGAATCTGGCGTATATCAATGTGTGTGTGTGTGTGAGAGAGAGAGAGAGAGTGTGTGTGTGTGCGTGTGTGTGCGTGCGTGTGTCTGTGTGTGTGTGTCTGGTGTGTGTGTGTGTGTGTGTGTGTGTTGTTTTTGGGTTCTGAAATGGACATGCTTTCCTTGTGATGTATTGCTATGAGCGTCTATCGTTCAGAAAGGAATGGCGAACTATCGAACGTAATCTTGCCCAGTAAATCACAAAGTCGAAAAAATATAAACCAAAAAATAAAATAAAAACCCAAATGCTGGGGTAGACAGCGACGTCCTGTAAAGGACATGCGACTGGTCGGCTCTGATAAATGCCTTCACCATTCTGTTGTTTATCCATATTGAGGAGGTAGAGGGGCTGGTGTGTTCAAATGACCACAAGAGCTATGCCGACGGTAGCACAGCTACTGGCAGGGTCTCCTGGATCGGACAGGTGAGGGGGTCGAGACGAAGATGAACACGAACCAGCTGCTGCCTTGAAGGCAGGCTGGAGACAGCAAAAGCGGGAAATGCTTGTCGAAGTCAGATGACTGAGCCACGGACTTGATAAAACAGTGCAACGCGACATAGATGAATTCCTTCTATATTCCAGAGGCAAACAGCATTGTTCTGAAGAAGAGCATCTGTCTCCTTTTTGATTATATTGATTATGTTCTCGTTCTTTTGCTGTGCCTTAACGTCATCTCATTATCATTCTCACCATATTCTTCTTCTTCTCTCTCTTGTATCTCAAATCTAGAGTTTTATATTCTGATAACTTGTGCAGTTGTTCACAAGTCAACCTGTTTTCATTGTCCACGCATTGATTGGATAATCCAGTGTGAGTGTCTCCACTCTGTGATACACCCCAACCGTCACACAGACTGGATCCAATTATAATTGCTCACAAGTGGAAAATTTAACTAGACACCACATTTGTTAGACTGAACTACCAGGGTTGGTGCGTGGAATGGGGGGGGGGGGAGAAGGGGGGTCCGCAAGGGGTGGGGAATTGCGTTGAGAAACTCAGCCTAGTGTACACTCCTAAATTTAGGACGTGAAAACACGGAGTAGAGAGGGGAGAGGTTGAGCAATAAACAACAATAGTGCAATACTCACTGCAACTAATATTGCTGCTGATATAAGTAATAGTAATTGTAGTAGTAGTAGTAGTAGTAGTAGTAGTAGTAGTAGTAGTAGTAGTAGTAGTAGTAGTAGTAGTAGTAGTAGTAGTAGTTGTTGTTGTAGTAGTAGTAGTGGAGTAAGTGGCAAAAGCAATCGCAGTAGTGGTGAAACAATTTGGCAAATGTAAATGCTAGGAACTCGCAACATGAACGCGCTGACATAGATACATTAAATGTACGCTGTTTGTTTCGTTGGCTTTGGATTACGTAAGCACAGTCACACCGGCGGATTTTACTTCCTAAGATATTTCAGGGTGCATATCGTAAGCTGGGTCGACTCGCCAGCCCGGGTCAATTATACAATTGTAAACTGTAATTGTAATACTACAATTGTAAACTAAATTGTAAATGCCAGTTTGAACCCCTATCCACCGGACCAGCGGGCAAGCGTGCTACTGGTCTCTGAGCTACCATGGCTCCCGAGTGGTGCCAGCTACATGTTTTAAAGATCAATCAGCACTCTACAGGTGATGACATTAATGTAATGTTGGTCGTCCTTACGTCTGGGAGCACATCCTGGTACAGATTGTAGGTCTGGTGGAGCTCTGAGCCCAGGAACGACAGAAGTAGAGACTAGAAGACGCACTAGATAACATACACATTCAAAGATATAGTTACAGACCGGGATTCGAACCTGTTATCTCCAATAGTCGACATCGCCTCGTTGCAGGAACAAGTGTACGTCGACGCAAATTAGACCCACCGCGCCAGACAATCATGCTGCCATGACATTATGGGCTCGGGTTACCTACTTGTATTTGTTTACATTGCAAGATTTTCCTGGCGGGCACTCATTGAATGACACATACCCTCGCGCTGTCTCTAATAGCAGCAGTAGTTAGTCCACTTTACGTCACACACACACACACACACACACACACACACACACACACACACATATATATATATATACATATATATATATATATATATATATATATATATATATATATATATATATATATATATATATATATATATAATGCTTTTCACACTTTACCAGCACTTGATCCTCTCAGTAATTGATTATGGATTAGGTCTGCTCACTGTCTCAGAGAGTCAGTTGGTGAAGTTAGAGCGCATACAGAACGAAGCTATGCGGGTCATTCTGGGATGCACTAGAGACACCCCAGTAGTGTGTATGCGGTACATCCTTGGTCTGCCGACTGTTGCTGGTAGGCTCAAAGTGATGCAGGCGAAGGCATACCTCAGAGTAGCTGCAGACACAGACCACCCGTTGCATGAGGCGCTGGACGCAGTTAAAGGTCAGCGACTGGTAAGAGGGAAATCATGGATGGTTCAGGCGGAGGATACGATCAGACAGGTGTGCCCCCTGGAGAACATTAGGCGTGGAGAGGAGTGGGTCAGAGTGCCAGCGGAGCAGTCAGACTTGTGCAGAGTTATAATCACATTAAGCCGGGAGTGCAGGGAGTGGCCAGCAGGGTCCACGGAAGTGGAAATCCAGCAACTAATTCAGGACAATGCTCACTCGGGTGATGTGATTATCTACACAGATGGTTCGGTGTCAAGAGGTGAGATAAGTGGCTGGGGGTTCATAGCCAAAGCTAATGGTCGACGTTTGGTGCAGGAAAGCCTGGCATATGATACCACAACATTCAGCTTAAGAATGGAGGTGGAAGCAGTCACTGCGGCTTTCAGCTGGATGGATAATACGACAAACACGCACATCGTGATTGTAACTGACTCAGAAAGCATGCTGACGAGGGTGAGGACGGGCAGGCTTCGTGCGGAGTGGCTTGCTTCGCTTCGGAGGTCACGGGTGACAAGCATCGCCTGGATCTATTCTCCGGGGCATGCCGGTGTGCTGGGAAATGAACAGGCGAACAGATTGGCTGGCTCTGCAAAACTTGGTGGAGTATTGATACATGGCAGACGTGGTTGCGGCCTAGTGGGATCACGTGTACACCTCGGAGGAGCAAGTGGATCACCATGGTCTGGCAAGAATGAGACAGCGAGGGGTGACGAGGGGATCTGGCCGACGCTCAACGCTCGGAGGAAAGGCGAGACGGACATATAATCAGATTGCTACTGGTACTATTGGTGTTGGAACTCTTCGCTGGCTGCTGAGGATGGGGACGGAGTGCTTATGGGAATGCTCCGAATGATGTGATGTCGATTCCTAAATCAATCAATCATATATATATATATATATATATATATATATATATATATATATATATATATATATACACACACACACACACACACACATACACACATACACACACACATTAGCGGACTGGATGTAAACATATTGCTTGCCACTGCTACAAGGTCATCAACATTTGCAACATTATGTCTGTTCTTTTTTTTTTTTCTCACATCCTTTACAGGACATCGCTGTCAACATCAGCATCTTTCACCTGATTGTTGATTTCTTGGCAAGACTATGCTCAGTAGTTTGCCACTGCTTTCTGAGCGACCGGCTCACATACCCGTTAAGTTACCAACGCGGCGAGAACCGCTAACGATTCTCGCGCAGGTTATGTTCCTCACGTGAATATACGGGATTGCGGAGAAAGACGTAACTTCTAGGCCAGGGAGACCATAGGGGAGCCCATTTCACAAAAGAGCCGCGACAGCGTAGTGGCTAGACACTCGCCTGCCCACCACGTGGTCATGGGTAGTGGCTAGACACTCGCCTGCTGGCCCGGTGACGTAGTGGCTAGACACTCACCTGCCGGCCCGGTGACGTAGTGGCTAGACACTCACTGCAGGCCCGATGACGTAGTGGCTAGACACTCGCCTGCCGGCCCGGTGACGTAGTGGCGAGACACTCACTGCAGGCCCGATGACGTAGTGGCTAGACACTCACTGCAGGCCCGGTGACGTAGTGGCTAGACACTCACTGCAGGCCCGATGACGTAGTGGCTAGACACTCACTGCAGGCCCGATGACGTAGTGGCTAGACACTCACTGCAGGCCCGATGACGTAGTGGCTAGACACTCGCCTGCTGGCCCGGTGACGTAGTGGCTAGACACTCGCCTGCCGGCCCGGTGACGTAGTGGCTAGACACTCGCCTGCCGGCCCGGTGACGTAGTGGCTAGACACTCGCCTGCCGGCCCGGTGATGTAGTAGCTAGAGACTGGCTTGCCCACCAGATGGTCATGGGTTCGATCCCTATAGGGGCGGACTCGGATGATTAAAAATAAAACTGGCAGAGTCTCGCAGGTCGACCCAGCTTACAACGGGTACCAAGGAGTGTCTTGGGAAGTCAAGGCGGCCGGTGTGATACTGGTCACATCAGCCACTGAGTGCCGGTTGGTCTATACAAATGTTAGTTTAGCACTATTTGCCCAATCCGCCTTACAACGTGCAAAAGGGTTCTTTACTATTTTACTGACTACATTAGGGGTCCACAAGGCCTACATGTCATCGGGCAAGCTGACACCACCGTCAGTCCAGTATGTGTGTACATCAGCTGATTGCATCGTCATCAACGACTCATGGCCTGAACCTATTGTCGAAGCTGGGTGGGTTAACCTATATTATATTTAGCATATGCATACGTGTGAGAGCCTACTTACAGTAGTCAGAGAACCACACATCACTGGCTGTACTTACCCAACTGCAGAAACAAGAACTGCCGATGTATATTAAAGTAAATCCACTCAGCTGGTTACGGTTACACCAACGATTATTCTCGTGCAGACAAACGTGGGGATACCCAAAGCTACGATTTGTCAACAAAGAATCCCGCGCGTGAATGTATCCAGCTAACGCGAGGAATAATTTTCAAATATAGAATTGGCGGTGTCCCCGTTCAGAATTATATAGCAGTGTGTTTTACGAAATGCTCCTCTTATACGACAATGACGCTCACAACAAAGCAGGATCTTTTAACTCCATGACGGAGAGGAGAAAAACCGTCTGTGATTTGTCTTATTGGGCACTGAACGTATTGCTTTTTGCACCAGCTTGTGTGGTTCCCGCGGTTTGGCTACACGCAGGCTAGGGATACTGTCTCCCGCCTCGTGTGTGTGTGCAGGAGCTAGCTGGGGGTTTAGAATAGAGGGGTTTTCCCGACAGCTGCTGGCAGAAGTCAGTCGCAGCTTTCTCTTGGGAGCAGCATTTGAATAGTTCCGATTTTGTGATTGGTATTTCGAGACAAATCGCGTCTATATTCCTAGTGACGGAGTTACAATTGACGCGTAGTCTCTCTCTCCCCCCCCCCCCCTATCTCGGCTTCTCTTTCCGCCAGGGTAAACAAGATACCAAGTGTGTTATCTATGGGGCACAATAAGGAGGGGATTCATGTAGGCAGTGTTTAGGAGCAAATATCTGTTGTGCTGTACGTGTCGTAGACTTAACACTATGCAAGCACCCCGTCCATAAAACTGACATATATAGCACAGCAATTATGTCGTCACAAAGTTCTGTCATATCCTGAAGGACGGAGTGTAGGACAGGAGGCACTCACGAGGCCGGCATTTCCAAGAATGTGTGACTGAAAACCAGTAATTGGGGCCTGTATTTCCAAGTATATATTAATTAAGACCAGTAATTAGAGTCAATATTTCCAAGTATTTGTGACTGAAAGCCACTCATTGGGGCCCATATTTCCAAGTATTTGTGACTGAAAGCCACTCATTGGGGCCCATATTTCCAAGTATTTGTGACTGAAAGCCACTCATTGGGGCCCATATTTCCAAGTATTTATGACTGAAGGCTGATAACAGACGCTGATATTTCCAAGTATTTATCATGGAATGCGGTATCAGGTGTCAGTTTGTCCAGGTATTTGTGAGTGGAGCCAGTATTTGTGGCAAAGTTGTCTTCAGCGCGGGCGCGCACACGCACACACAGAGATTTCGATTCATAAAATAGTTGTCGTAATGGACAAAGTAGAGGACTGTGTAAGGAATGTATTGTTAAAGGTTCTTGGGTAGAACTCAATCACTGAACAAAAAGACTCCTGAAATAATGTCTTAAATATCACCAGGTACTGTGTGGGGATTGGGGGGGGGGGGGGAGGCTGCAGTGTGGCAGTGGCACGCGTGCTGGCCTGCCGTCTCTGTAGGGTTGAACTCGGAGCGCTGTCTTGCCAGACAATTGCAATAGCTCTATACCATCGCGGCTCTATCTAAGAAGTACATAGAATAAACACGGGGGGGGGGGGGGGGTTAAACATAGCCCAGTGAAAATAGCAGGGAGTTCAGAAATGTGGGTAGTTGACACGGGGGATTATAATCGACAACGCAGGAATAGACAGAAGAAGACGGAATATATACGAGGGTAAGTTAATAAGTAAGTCACAAATGGCTGTAGAAAAATAACTAACCATGATAACAACTTAAAACCAGTTTATTTTTATACATACATTGTCCCTTTATTTGTGATACTTTGTGTGTATGTAGGATTGTGATAGCCAACATGGGATGATACTTTGCGTGTATGTAGGATTGTGATAGCCAGCATGGGATGATACTTTGTGTGTATACGCATAGAACTACGTGCTTTGTTTTCATTTATCTGCCATCTCACAGATCTGTGTAACTTACTTATTGACTCGCCCTCGTAGCTTTTTCTACCCAGCGATGCACCGCTTTACGGAAAATCGGTATGGGCTAAGTCCACTGAAAACCCACCTTGGCGGGAGACATTTCGCGAGTGACGCCGAAGTTTAGTGTGAATGTGAAAACGTGGTTTAGAAAACAGAGCACTCAGTTATATGCCGCCGGTTTGGGAGGACTGATAAAACGATGGGATAAGTGCATCAATGTTGGTGGAAATTATGTTGAGAAATAAAGGGGCAATTTATGTATAAACATAAACTGGTTTCAAGTTGCTATCATATAAATATTTAGTTATTTTTCTACAGCCATTTGTGACTGACTTATTAACTTACCCTGGTAATATAGAATGGGAGTGAGAAAACACAGAAGAAAGAGCTTGTCTGAACCATGATAAGTTCACAGTGAATAAATGATAAGTTCACAGTGAATATATCCATTACACGTGAGTTTGAACCGGTAGGGGGGGGGGGGGCTGAGTGGTCTCGAGGTATGGTGTCCGCCTCGAGTGCTGGAGGTCCCGGGTTCAGGCCCAGGTGAGGACCGGGATTTATTTAAAAAATCCACCTGGATTTCCAGTAATAAAATGTCCCCGTGTCTCTGGGTAGTGAGATCGGACGCCCGTGTGTATTGTTGCGCACGTAAAAAATCCCGTGGCAGATGGAAATTGAAAAAGAGTAGCCTAACGGCGCTGCCCGGGCAAAATTTCGAGTTAAAAATCTACCCAAAGTATTTCAGGATCCTCGCCGATGCAACGGAGTTCGTGCATTGAGCTGAGTTTCTCCAGACTCAGGTTTGAGTTAGGAGAAAAACGGAGCACTTATGGGTTAAACCGTGTGCCCTGGTGTTGATCCATCGACTAAACTAAACTAAACTAAACTTGAACCGGTATCAACGGGTCGCGGTTATATCCAAATCGTTGGATGAAACTTTGCGTGTAAGTGGGATGATTGTGATAGCCAGCATGGGATGATACTTTTCGTGTATGTAGGATTATGATAGCCAGCATGGGATGATACTTTGTGTGTATGTAGGATTGTGATAGCCAGCATGGGATGATACTTTGTGTGTATGTAGGATTGTGATAGCCAACATGGGATGATACTTTGCGTGTATGTAGGATTGTGATAGCCAGCATGGGATGATACTTTGTGTGTATGTAGGATTGTGATAGCCAGCATGGGATGATACTTTGTGTGTATGTAGGATTGTGATAGCCAACATGGGATGATACTTTGCGTGTATGTAGGATTGTGATAGCCAGCATGGTGTGATAGCCAACATGGGATGATACTTTGCGTGTATGTAGGAATGTGATAGCCAGCATGGGATGATACTTTGTGTGTATGTAGGATTGTGATAGCCAGCATGGGATGATACTTTGTGTGTATGTAGGATTGTGATAGCCAGCATGGGATGATACTTTGTGTGTATGTAGGATTGTGATAGCCAGCATGGTGTGATAGGCAACATGGGATGATACTTTGCGTGTATGTAGGAATGTGATAGCCAGCATGGGATGATACTTTGTGTGTATGTAGGATTGTGATAGCCAGCATGGGATGATACTTTGCGTGTATGTAGGATTGTGATAGCCAGCATGGTGTGATAGCCAACATGGGATGATACTTTGCGTGTATGTAGGAATGTGATAGCCAGCATGGGATGATACTTTGTGTGTATGTAGGATTGTGATAGCCAACATGGAATGATACTTTGTGTGTATGTAGGATTGTGATAGCCAGCATGGGATGATACTTTTCGTGTATGTAGGATTGTGATAGCCAGCATGGAATGATATTTTGTGTGTATGTAGGATTGTGATAGCCAGCATGGGATGATACTTTTCGTGTATGTAGGATTGTGATAGCCAGCATGAGATGATACTTTGCGTGTATGTAGGATTGTGATAGCCAGCATGGGATGATACTTTGTGTGTATGTAGGATTGTGATAGCCAGCATGGTGTTATAGCCAACATGGGATGATACTTTGCGTGTATGTAGGAATGTGATAGCCAGCATGGGATGATACTTTGTGTGTATGTAGGATTGTGATAGCCAGCATGGTGTGATAGCCAACATGGGATGATACTTTGCGTGTATGTAGGAATGTGATAGCCAGCATGGGATGATACTTTGTGTGTATGTAGGATTGTGATAGCCAACATGGAATGATACTTTGTGTGTATGTGGGATTGTGATAGCCAGCATGGGATGATACTTTTCGTGTATGTAGGATTGTGATAGCCAGCATGGAATGATATTTTGTGTGTATGTAGGATTGTGATAGCCAGCATGGGATGATACTTTTCGTGTATGTAGGATTGTGATAGCCAGCATGAGATGATACTTTGCGTGTATATAGGATTGTGATAGCCAGCATTGGATGATACTTTGTGTGTATGTAGGAATGTGATAGCCAGCATGGGATGATACTTTATTTGTATGTGTTGTTTGTCCATCAAGAATGATGATGACCGTTCATTTCATCCAGTGGGGTTGAAGGTATGGAGCCGTGGGTTCTAAGATGGCTGATAAGGCCTATTTTGGCTCGAAATGTTCTTTGACAATGTGGGCAAGGAATGCTTGACGTTTCTGGAGGATTTCCTTCAGTGGTTTTTCTGTCCTGCCTTTTCTTCACAGCTCTTGCAGTCCTTGTTGCCTCACATATGACTGCACCCTTGCGTAATGATGCACGCCACGAATTTCGGTCTCTGGCTGCAGCCTCCCAGGTGTCATGATGAATTCCAAAAGCCTTCAGTGAAATTTAAGAGTGTCTTTAAAGCGTTTCCTCTGGCCACCTTGGGAGCGTTTACCACAAAGCAGTTCGCTGTAAAAATTCGTTTAGGGAGCCTGTGATCTGGCATGCGAGTCAAGTGATAAGCCCAGCGAATCTGATTCTTCATCAGTAGAGTGTGGATACTTGGGCATGGATGCTCTTTCTAGGACTTCAGTGTCTGGAATCTTGTCTTGCCATTTAATCTTCAGTAGCTTCCTTAGGCATTCTGTGGAAGTGGTTTAATTTCCTAGCGTGTCGCTGATAAACAGTCCAGGTTTCACAAGCATATAGCAGTGTAGATAATACAACTGCTTTGTAGACTTTTAGCTTTGTTTGCAGGCTTATTCCAGTTCTGTCCCATACATTCTTGTACAGTCTGCCAAAGGCCGCGCTGGCCTTGGAGATTCTTGCATTCACTTCATCATCAATTGTGGCAGCTTGTGACACAGTGCTGCCAAGATAGGTGAATTTGTCCACAACACTTAGTCTATGATCATTCAATTTGATATTCGGCACAGTGTGATTATTCCCTGGAGCTGGCTGGTACATAACTACAGTCTTCTCCAAGTTGATATTGAGCCCAGAGTTGGCACAAGCATGTGAGAAAGCTGAAACATTATGTTGCATGTCCGCCTCTGAGTTGGCGTACAGAGCGCAATCATCAGCAAACAGGAGCTCTCTGACGGTGTCGCTGTTAATTTTGGTTTTAGCTTTCAGCCTTCTGAGATTGAATAACTTTCCATCCATACGGTAGTTGATGTCTATTCCAATGTCGTCGTTCTCGAAGGCATTCATCAGCATGGCTGAAAACATGAGGCTGAACAGTGTTGATGCCAGGACACATCCTTGCTTTACTCCATTGGTGACAGGAAAGGGTTCAGACAGTTCGCCATTTTCCTGTACTCTTGCCTGCATGCCATCATGAAATAGCCGCACTATTTGGACAAACTTTCGTGGACATCCATATTTTGCCATAATCTTCCACAGTCCTTCTCTGCTGACTGTATCAAAAGCCTTGGTAAGGTCAATGAAAGTGGAGAACATTTCGCAGTTCTGTTCCTGACATTTCTCTTGCAGCTGCCTTGCAGCGAAAATCATGTCAACAGTTCCACGTTCTTTTCTGAAGCCACACTGACTCTCAGGAAGAAGACCTTGATCGAGATGGGCTGTGAGGCGATTGAGAAGAATTCTGGCGAGTATCTTCCCTTCAATTGAAAGCAAGGAGATGCCTCGGTGGTTGTCACAGGATTAGCGGTTTCCTTTACGTTTGTAAAGGTGGACTATTGACGCGTCCTTGAGATCTTGTGGCATGGTCTCGTTCACCCATATGTTTGTAAAGACTTGGTGAAGCTGCTCTGTTAGGACCGGCCCACCTGCCTTGTATATCTCTGCTGGGATGGAGTCAGGACCAGGTGCCTTGCCGCTGGAGAGTTGCTGGATGGCTTTGTTTACTTCCACTATGGTTGGCAGGTCATCAAGTGTCTCATTGGTAGGAACTTGAGGAAGGCAGTTGATGGTTTCATCATCGAAGAAGGAAGTTGCATTTAAGATGTTGCTGAAATGCTCTGCCCAGCGTTGAAGGATTTCTTTCTTATCGGTGATCAATGTTCCCCCATCTGCACTGAGGAGGGGAACTATGCCTGGTGATGTTGGACCATAGACCGCTTTCAGTGAGTCGTAGAAGTTTTTCATATCATGTCTGTCAGCAAAGCCCTGAATTTCGTCAGCTTTGCTGCTCAGCCAGGAGTCCCGCATGTGCCGAAGTTTCTGCTGCACTACTCTCTGAATGTTCTTGAAGGCATCTTTTTTTTTATGTTGACTTTGGGTCATTCAAATGTGCCTTGAGGAGAAGATGTTTCTCGGCCAGCAATTGGTTGATGTCTTCAGAATTTTCATCAAACCAGTCTTTATGCTTTCTGGGGGCTGGACCCAGGATTTCCATAGCAGTGTTGTAAATTATGTCCTTTAGGGCTCTCCATTCTGTTTCTGTATCCTGATTAGCTGCAGCAATTGGCTTGAGGCGGTGTTCCAGCATATTTTCAAACGATTGCTGCATTTTCTTGCTGTTTAGGCGGGTGACATTTCGCTTTTTTTGCATTTTCACCTCTTGAGGACGCCGTGGTGGCTTGATGTGAATGTTTATTTTCGAGACAATGAGACGATGGTCTGTCTAACATTCGGCACCACACATGGATTTTGTCACTCGGACGTCTTGTCTGTCACTCCTCCTGACAATGACATAGTCAATGAGGTGCCAGTGTTTCGAGCGAGAGTGCATCCACGATGTCCTATTTCTCATGGGGAGACGGAAAATTGTGTTCGTAATCAGGAGATCATGTTCATCACATGTCTGAAGGAGGCGGAGTCCATTGCTGTTACAATTTCCGACTCCATGCTTTCCAATAATGCCACTCCAAGAGGTGGTGTCCGTGCCTACTCTGGCATTGAAATCCCCAAGGAGTATAAGTTTGTCTCCTTTGGGAACAGATGTTAATACATTGTGCAGGTCCTCATAGAACTTGTTCTTGACATCATCTTCGTTGGTAATAGTTGGTGCGTAGACACTCACAATGGTTGCATGCTTCCTTCCATTCAGCAGGGGCAACTTCATGGTCATGAGCCTGTCGTTTATAGCCTTTGGAAATCCAGCTATTTTGCCGACCAGGGCCGACTTAATGGCAAATCCCACACCGGATTGGCGTCTTTCCTCGCTTTTCCTTCCACTCCAGAAACATGTGTAGCCGGCACCTATTTCACAGATTTGGCCTTCTTCTGCAAGTCGTGTCTCGCTCAAGGCTGCAATGTCGATGTTGTACCTGCCCAGCTCTCTCCCAATCAGTGCTGTTCGTCCATCTGGATCCGACGCGCCGTCTCTGTCAAGTAGGGTGCGTACATTTCAAGTTCCAATTGTTAAGGGAATATGGTTTACTCTTTTAGCTTTGCTTGTTTTATCTTTGTTTATATGTCGACCGCAGTTAAGGGTACCCACCAACCGCAGCTAGCTGGTTAGGTAGTGATGGAGCAGACAATGTTTAGAGCACCTTTTCTAGTCCCTTCCTCATGCTATGGAGGTGAGCAGTG
Source organism: Cepaea hortensis (assembly GCA_963921405.1). Taxonomy (NCBI): domain Eukaryota; kingdom Metazoa; phylum Mollusca; class Gastropoda; order Stylommatophora; family Helicidae; genus Cepaea; species Cepaea hortensis. The sequence continues at coordinate 59,932,216 of OY992883.1, forward strand.
TGTTCCTATAGAGGGCTGCTCAGTCGCTCAGGGGGCTGCCGAATCCCACTGCTGCTCCGATCAGTAGAAGACGACCATATGGCCTGAGCCGCCTGTGTACAGGTCTGCGATTACGGCTGCCAGCGTCCCCACGCCTGCCGCTTCGCCGCTCGCCCATCGCCACAGGGCTTGAAGGTGATATATGACGTTGGATGAAGAATGACTTGCGCGATGACTTGGATTAAAGTGAGGAAGAGTTGCGCAATTCGTCGACCTCACTCTCTCGCCTGAGTCCATATGAGTCCAGTAGCAAGACAAGTCGAGACGACTGGAGACGAATACAGGTGCAGTGGATGACCAGGGCGCTCTACGTGCCTTGCCGTGCTCATTACGTTCCACAAGGCTTTGCAGGTAAACGCCGTCTTGCCCGTTGAATCAGGAATGATTTCTTCCGTGCAGTCTGCCGAATCCTGTCTTCACATGCTGGGTAGGCATACCCTAGTTTACCACTTGGCTTTACACCAAAATCGGATACCATGCCTTGTTTAGCCAGCCTCTCACAGCTGTTGCCCGGGGGTTGGCCGCTGTCGCATCCTGACAGCTACTAGGAGCCACAGGCACGAGCTGGGTGTCAGACTTGGACCAGTGGGGGATGGGTCCTGAAAAGGACATGAGAGTCATCCTTACCAAAGGTGCTACCAATGCCTGACACCTCGTACCCCCCAAGTGTGTATGTAGGATTGTGATAGCCAGCATGGGATGATACTTTGTGTGTATGTAGGATTGTGATAGCCATCATGGGATGATACTTTGTGTGTATGTAGGATTGTGATAACCAGCATGGGATGATACTTTGCGTGTATGTAGGAATGTGATAGCCAGCATGGGATGATACTTTGTGTGTATGTAGGATTGTGATAGCCAGCATGGGATGATACTTTGCGTGTATGTAGGATTGTGATAGCCAGCATGTGATGATACTTTGCGTGTAAGTAGGATTGTATTAGCCAGCATGGCCGAATGGGTAAGAGCACTCGCTCTTAAACTTCCAGTGTTCTGATGCCGATGCAGGAGGCTCAGTCCCTACACCGCTCCGCTGAACTAGAATGTTAACTTCTCGTCGATGACTAGGGGACGTAATTTACAAGTACCTCTGAAGTCAGACTGGGTTCGCTTGATGGCGTGGTACTCTGGAAACAGGGAAAGCTAGTCCACACACAAAAGCCAGTCTAGTGCACTAAAATTTCTAGCCCATGTATGGACTAAGCTTGAGTTCAAAAGAGATCGAACAAAAATGTATTGATTGCCGGCAATGAGCAGGATCTGCAATATTAGTACATGCGGTTGTTGCACACAGTGAGCAACTTGGGTTAGAATTGAATTGTAAGAAGACTCAGATTATGGTCATCACTAAGAAGGGGGAAATACCGAAATGTAATATACAAGTAAATGAGAATATTCTTAAACAAGTGAGTCAGTACAACTATCTCGGAACAGTCATAACATCTGATGGGAGATGCCTTGGAGAGATTAGAACAAGAATCGCCATTGCGAATTTAGCGTTTTGTCAGATGGAAAACACACTGACAAACAAGAATATGTAATTGCAACCAGAAAAAAAAGTGCTGAAGTGCTACATAGAGACTGTACTATTGTATGGGTGTGAGGCGTAGACAATGAACAGACAAGCTGAAAAACAGCTGATGGCTGTGTAAATGTGGTTTCTGAAGGAAAAGCAAAGGATACCATGGACAGACAGAAAAAAAACCATGAACAGGTCGTACAAGAAAATAATTAAAACTGTAAACTGATTAGAGAAGTTATACATCGATAGTCACTAATTTTTGGACACGTTATGAGAAGAAATAAATTGGAGCACTTGGTGACAACTGGCAGGATTGAGTGAAAAAATCAAGGGGAAGGCAGAGAAATAAATACCTGGTGGTTTGACCACGTGGTATGGTTGAAACAAGAGCATTGAGCTGATCCACGACTTTGGTGATCGTGTGAGATTGCGAAACAATCGTGTGAGATGACGAAACATGACCGCCCACGCTTATCGGAATGGCACTTGATGATGATGCTGATTGTTCAGTGGTGCAGTTTTTTTTTCTATTGTATACCACCACATAACGGCGAATGACGTTTTTTCAGGGATTGTACAATGGTCCATAGTTGATGTCTTATGTTGCTTAATCGGCCCTATCAGCTCATCAACTCTTAATTCTTTTTACATATAATCGTTAGGATTCGTCTCCTGCTTCTGAATAGTCCCCCTTGTTGTTCAATATGGAGACAATGAAATCAGGGTTTGTGACAATTTCACTTACCATGGGCACACATAGTTAAGTGATATAAAAATATACAGACCGATGCAGCATTCGGTATCTCCTTTACCGTACTAAAGTAATTGTTCGTGCACACATGCAAATTATTACACCATTAGATCAGGAGTTCGTATGTTGTTTGATCATTGTTATAATACCACGTGAAGTTGTGATGGTATGGCAGTTTTTTTTTTTTTTTCATGTGATGATATGACAGTATGTGCCATGTGATGGTTTGACAGTATTTGCCATGTGATGGTATGACAGTATGTGCCATGGGATGGTATGACAGTATGTGCCATGGGATGGTATGACAGTAAGTACCATGGGATATTATGACAGTATGTGCGATGGGATGGTATGACAGTATGTGCGATGGGATGGTATGACAGTATGTGCCATGGGATGGTATGACATTATACACCATGTGATGGTATGACAGTATACACCATGTGATGGTATGACAGTATACACCATGGGATGGTATGACAGTATACACCATGGGACGGTATGACATTATACACCATGTGATGGTATGATAGTATACACCATGTGATGGTATGATAGTATACACCATGTGATGGTATGATAGTATACACCATGTGATGGTATGACAGTATGTGCCATGTGATGGTATGACAGTATGTGCCATGGGATGGTATGACAGTATGTGCCATAGGATGGTATGACAGTATGTGCCATGGGTTGGTATGACAGTATGTGCTATGGGATGGTATGACAGTATACACCATGGGATGGTATGACAGTATGTGCCATGGGATGATATGACAGTATGTGCCATGGGATGGTATGACAGTATGTGCCATGGGATGGTATGATAGTATGTGCCATGGGATGGTATGACAGTATGTGCCATGGGATGGTATGACAGTATGTGCCATGGGATGGTATGACATTATACACCATGTGATGGTATGACAGTATACACCATGTGATGGTATGACAGTATACACCATGGGATGGTATGACAGTATACACCATGGGATGGTATGACAGTATACACCATGTGATGGTATGATAGTATTCACCATGTGATGGTATGATAGTATACACCATGTGATGGTATGACATTATACACTATGTGATGGTATGATAGTATACACCATGTGATGGTATGATAGCATACACCATGTGATGGTATGATAGTATACACCATGTGATGGTATAACAGTATACACCATGTGATGGTATGACAGTATACACCATGTGATGGTATGATAGTATACACCATGTGATGGTATGACAGTATACACCATGTGATGGTATGATAGTATACACCATGTGATGGTGTGATAGTATACACCATGTGATGGTATGATAGTATACACCATGTGATGGCATGATAGTATACACCATGTGATGGTATGATAGTATACACCATGTGATGGTATGACAGTATGTGCCATGTGATGGTATGACAGTATACACCATGTGATGGTATGATAGTATACACCATGTGATGGTATGATAGGATACACCATGTGATGGTATGACAGTATACACCATGTGATGGTATGATAGTATACACCATGTGATGGTATGATAGTATACACCATGTGATGGTATGACAGTATACACCATGTGATGGTATGATAGTATACACCATGTGATGGTATGACAGTATGTGCCATGTGATGGTATGATAGTATACACCATGTGATGGTATGATAGTATACACCATATGATGGTATGACAGTATACACCATGTGATGGTATGATAGTATACACCATGTGATGGTATGATAGTATACACCATGTGATGGTATAACAGTATGTGCCATGTGATGGTATGATAGTATACACCATGTGATGGTATGATAGTATACACCATGTGATGGTATGACAGTATACACCATGTGATGGTATGATAGTATACACCATGTGATGGTATGATAGCATACACCATGTGATGGTATGATAGCGTCTACCATGTAATCTGCCATAGTTTTCTTATTCGTTTTTCGACATCGAATTAAGATAATGGCTGTCACCACCACCCCCCCCCCTCCTTCCCCACCTTAAGGTCCTTACCTTACATAGGACTTGTCCTGTCCTTACAGAGAAACCAAGTTTACGAGGCTGGGTCCGATCTTCCAACCTTGAGACATTAAAATGTCATGCCTCAAGTAGTATAGAACGCGGAATTTGTTTGTTCGTAAGCCAGTGAACTCACTATCCACTATCCTGCAACTATTCTCTGTCTGAATGGTTCGCCTATAAACATGTTTCGGCTGGTAGCTATTCGATCCTGTTGACTGGGCACCCATATTAAAACGTGCAACGTCAATCTAGTTCACTGGTTCTAAAATATACCAGCAATGTCACTCTCGTCAACTGGTTCTAAAACTTAGCAGCAATGTCACTCTAGTCCACTGGTTCTAAAACTTGGCAGCAATGTAACTCTAGTTCAGTGGTTCTAAAACTTTTCTAGCAACGTCACTCTCGACCACTGGTTCTAAAACTTGGCAGCAATGTCACTCTAGTCTATTGGGATATAAAACTGGAATGTTGATGGGGCAAAAACTTGTAAATGTATTATAGTTTATGGTCAATACACCTACAAAGATAATAATAGGATATCACGTACTGCCAAAAGGTTTTATAGTGTCACGCATTCAAATCAATTAGATATTGGCATACTGCGACAGGCTGATCAGTTCCTTTTCGCATCGTCTATACTTCCCAGACAATTTCTAGTAAATTCTATAAATTACCCAGCACCAGTTGTACCAGTATGAGTCTACCTCAGACACGTTCTCATGAGCATAAATTATACTAGTAGGAACTGAACATCGTCCTCTGTCCTGTTCAACACACGCACCATTACAGTATCGTCATGTATAGCAATAAATACGGTAAAAGTAACGGACAACGTCCCACGCCACGAGGTGCATCATGCATAACTCGCCAGCCACATGTATCTAGACCAACCACCTCTCCGTGGATCTGTGTCCCCACGCCACGAGGTGCATCATGCATAACTCGCCAGCCACATGTATCTAGACCAACCACCTCTCCGTGGACCTGTGTCTCCACGCCACGAGGTGCATCATGCATAACTCGCCAGCCACATGTATCTAGACCAACCACCTCTCCGTGGATCTGTGTGCCCACGCCACGAGGTGCATCATGCATAACTCGCCAGCCACATGTATCTAGACCAACCACCTCTCCGTGGATCTGTGTGCCCACGCCACGAGGTGCATCATGCATATCTCGCCAGCCACATGTATCTAGACCAACCACCTCTCAGTGGATCTGTGTCCCCACGCCACGAGGTGCATCATGCATATCTCGCCAGCCACATTTATCTAGACCAACCACCACTCCGTGGATCTGTTTTCAGTTTTATACCGGCCGCCTGTCGTGGATTTCCTTTATTGTGTTGTCCCTGGAGTGAGGGGAATCACCACCCACATTATTTTTAACCCCATATCATTATTCTGGAGAATCCACCAGATTCCGTCCACAACACTCCTTCAGTCAATGGATACCTCTCTCTCTCTCTCTCTCTCTCTCTCTCTCTCTCTCTCTCTCTCTCTCTCTCTCTCTCTCTCTCTCTCTCTCTCTCTCTCTCTCTCTCCTGGATCATGCCCCCTCTCACACTTCCCCAAGACAACATACTAAACAACTCTAGCTTCTCAAATTAATAACACATTAATTTAATGAAGAAGAAAAGTGTATGTATGTGAGAAGTGCAGGTGTAGAATGTATGTCGTATACTCTAGTGTCTCTGCAGAATCAGACCGAACAGCTCAGGAGCCAGGTCCTATCATCCCGGTAAGGACTACACTTAGATGGATAGGACATCTTAGGAGGATGGATGATGGTAGAATACCAAAGGACATCTTTTTTGGTGAATTACAGATGGGTAAGAGATCTCAGGGTCGGCCTCTACTACGATACAAAGATGTGTGTAAGCGGGACATGATTGATACAGGCATTGATAATGCACAGTGGCAGCAAGTCGCCGCTGAACGTGTTGCATGGAGGGCAAACATCAGAAATGGAATAAAGACAAAGGAGAAAATTATTGCAGATAAGTCACACACCGTGCGTGTGAGACGTAAGATGGTGCATGATGGTGGAAATGACCACTTATTCACATGCACCCACTGTGAACGGACATTTACAGCGCGAATTGGCCTTATCAGTCACATTCGCTACCGCCATAGGTAAAGGTTATTATGCCTTTTTAAAGCACAAACTATCGTCTGTCAAGACGGCAAGGTGCCAATGTATGTTACATTCAACTGATACTCTACTATCTGTGCCTTTCATTAACGCTCTGTAAAACGCAAAAGAAGAAATGAATTACACATGAGACAAATTGATTGGGAAATGTACAATTTTAACACGAGGAAGCAGAATGAGAAATAATGAACTCACAAGTGAAAGACGAAATAAGTACAGAACACTGAACTGTGGGCTTGTCTTCTACAACACCTAGAGGGTAGACATACAACCTCGACTATACACAAGGCTTGTGTGTCACGAAGTGTGCTACTTCCCGACTCGGTTCGTCAACCATGTATAGAATACAAACATATACTCCAAGAATGGCAGCCAGTGTTGCGTGAAGTAAGCTTATGCTAACATTAGATATGTCAAGTGTTCTATGTTCACTGCGTTAGCCAATGTTGCGTGAAGTATGCTTATGCTAACATTAGATATGTCAAATGTTCTATGTTCACTGCATTAGCAGTAGATGTTCTGAGCGCTGTATGTTCCTAACATTATTCATAGATTTTCTTCTACTGTATGTTCATAACATTATTGGCAGATGTTTCTACTGCTGTATGTTCATAACATTATTTGTAGATTGCCAATCCCTGTATGTTCGAAACATTATTATTATATTTTATAAGGCTGCATTTGTGTTGTCGTCATCATTATCATCACCATTATCACCATCATGCGGCATGCCGATAAGCGTGGGCGTTCATGGTTCGATGTCTCTCACGATCACCAGAGTTGGATCAAGATTGTTCTCATTATGTCATCCAGGTATTTATCTCTTTGTCTTCCACCTGTTCTGATCCCATCAGGTTTGCCTTTAGTATATTTAACATGTCTAACAACGTTTTCTTGCATACTTTCTCATCAGTTATATATCTATTTAACATGTCTAACAACTCTTTCTTGCATACTTTCTCATCAGTTATATATCTATTTAACATGTCTACCAACATTTTCTTGCATACTTTCTCATCAGTTATATATCTATTTAACTGGTCTACCAACTTTTTCTGGCACACTTTCTCATCAGTTATATATCTATTTAACATGTCTAACAACTCTTTCTTGCATACTTTCTCATCAGTTATATCTATTTAACTGGTCTGCCAACTCTTTCTTGCATACTTTCTCATCAGTTATATCTATTTAACTGGTCTGCCAACTCTTTCTGGCATACTTTCTCATCAGTTATATATCTATTTAACATGTCTACCAACTTTTTCTTGCATACTTTCTCATAGGTTAAATCTATTTAACTGGTCTACCAACTTTTTCTGGCATACTTTCTCATCAATTATATATCTATTTACTGGTGTAACAGCTCTGACTTTCAAACTTTCTCATCAGTTATAGCTGTGTAATTGGTCTATGAACCCTGCCCGAATGCTTTCTCTTCACATACATATATGTTTTAACTCGTCTAACAATTCCCACCTGTATACGTTACTCCACGGTTTCACGTTATACAAAAAGTTAGTTACGTTCCTTTACAAGGCGTTGCAATCAACCCGAGCACATATTGGTCGTGTATGTAATTTACTATGTCATTTTACCTTTCAGAAGTTTGCCGTATCTTTCTGAACAACGGACTCCTCATACTGTGTAAATCAAGGCAAAATGATTTGCTTGCAAACCGCAAGTGCCTGATTTCAAACCCTCTACTGGGCATGTTCACAGAGCCGGCTTGTGGCGAAGGGGTTACGAATGCAATTCTTAATCACGCATACCGCGTTCTAAACATAGCTGCGGGTGATTTGGAAGCAGACCGCCCTGCGTTGGTTTCCATACAATGGTATGCTTTCCGGTCGACCAAAACAGATATAGCAAACTATTGAACGTAAACTTACCCAGGAATCACAAACAGACAAGAATGCTGGAGTTGACTGCTACGTCCTATAGAGGATGTGCAACTAACTTTAACTGAGTATGGCGGGGAATTGTACAACTGCGTTTCCCTAACCCCTTACCTGACTTAATTATCCACAAACCAAGCGACAGCTATGTACCTTTCTATTCTGGCTGATAAATGTGCATTTTCAGATTTCTCAAAATTTATTCAATAGAAATGGTTGGAGAGATTCTCTTGAATCTAACAAATGGGGCAAAGAAAACGCAGTCAGTGGCAACGTGAACATACACGAGTAACTACAGAGCAGAGACAGATGTTTTGAAAACTGCAGCAGAAATGCTTTTGGCAATGTCAGTTGTCTCGATACCGAACAAACAAACAAAAAAGAAAGAAAAAAAGCAGTGCATAACTATAGTGCATTCACATTTGTTTGCCTCCATATAAAAATCCACAGCTCAGTAACTAACTGAGGGAAAATTATGAGATTTAGCATATTACCTTATCATTTCCACCCAACAAAAAAGAATTTTGTTCTGGAGATTGTACAGCAGATTTCAATGTTTGTTTATATGCGGTATATAATTTACGGGTCAGAGATTAAGTCCATAATTTTAAATGTATTACATTGCAGCCAGAAAATCAGCGTTCAATGTTGAATATTCCCGTGGTTCACGGGACTGGCCTAATGCCAAGAACCCCACGCTGTTTAAACTGGGAGTGTTCAGAGGCGTCGTCAATATGTGGTTCTTTCATGAAACATGATTTTAAAAAAAAATCTTACCACTTATCGCTAATATTGAAATGTGTGAATATTGTTCAATGGGATTGAATGTGAAATTGTGTACACTTCAAAGCATCGCATTGAAGTTGTACACATATTTTTGTCAAGAAGCTGATCGCAGGAAACTGTTTTATACTATTACAAATTCCGAAAAAAGAACAGTACATGCATTGGATTTGAGTAAACAGTCATTTCGTCGATGGGTGCAAGAATCTGGAATTAAACCACCACGCAATAACCAGGGTCGACTTCATTGCACCGGATTCTATCCCATATGGCTCGGTCTCTCTCCGCAGCTCTAGCGACGACACACAGGAGTCTCCGAAAAATTTAACTCGTGAACCGAAGGACGCGGCCCGGAATCGAACCCACAACCTTTGGAGCCCGAGTCAAAAGGCTTGACCACTTTGCCGCGGAGACTCCTAAAATTATAAAAATTTTGGATTTTATATCCAGGATTATCCAGCACTATAAACATGCTGGCCGGCTCACTGGCCGAGGGGGTTAGCAGCTCTCTTCGTTAATCCCGAATACTCTTGTCGAAAGTCGTGGCGTGCTGATGAGCGTAATCTAGCCTAGGAATCAACATACAGCTGAAAGATGCTGGTGTTGACCGCAATATCCTAAAACAGGATGGAAACGCGAAAAAAAAAACAACATGCTGGATGCCAAAGAAACAGTGATTGTAAGAAAACTTAGGGTGTGGTTGAAAAAGAACAATAACACAGAGCTATCCAAAACAACTTTGTGGAAAATTATAAGGACATTAGGCTTAACTTTTAAAAAGAACAAGGGAGGTGGAAATATCCTTTGCGAGCAACCGCATTTAGGTGTCATGAGAAGCAGATACTTACGTGAAATAAGGGAAATGCGCAAAGAAAATTATGACATAGTGTATTTGGATGAGACGTGGATCAATATGCACCACAAAAGTGAAAAGGAATGGCAATCAATGGATGGAAAGATAAAGCGTTCAGTAGTAAAGAACAGCGTTTGGTCATAGCCTATGCTGGTAGTGCTCATAATGGCTTACTACAGAATGCTGGACTCGTGTTCGTATCAAAGCATGCAGACAATAGGGATTATCATAATGAGATGAATGGTAATGTATTTAGAGATTGGCTCGAGAATACAGTAGTTCCATCCCTTGATAGACCGTCTTGTCTAAACATGGAAGGGCCAAATGTAAGACGGGCCTGCGTGCCCAATTTGTTACCCTTTTAAAATAAAGTTCGTTAGTTATGGACAATGCTGTCAGGGTCTTAAACTTGGCTCGCTAACCTAACACATGTGAGACAGTACAAGTACAACGTGATTTGACTCAAGACTCAACGACACAACGTTCAATGGATTTATTTACAGATCATATACAGTACGATGATCACAACAAGATATACTTGATACTTCAATACACTTACATCCACAATACAGCACACAGTCTATCTCTCAAGATGTCCAGACACTCGACTTTCAGGCACAGAAACCACACAACGCCTTTCTCTCATCATGCTTCCGGTCCAGTCGACGTCCCAGAGCTGTCTGCCTATAGCTCGCAACTTGCCTCCCCACCTGAGGTGGCTTCACGAGACATGCGTGCGTCCTTGCCTGACCGCTGGCCGTCTCGTCAGCCAGCAACCTTGCAGGCAGGTGACTACTACTCGCCTGGCGGCGTAACGAAGTTACGGCATCCCTGCTGGGGACTAAGTCACCTGGCGGGCGTAACGAGGTCACTGCATCACTGCACTACGGTAGACTCTGACACGCTCCCCCGGCAACTTCATGAAAGATGTCATCTTTCATGTATAATATATGTACATACTGGGTTAATATTTTAACCTTGTCAGAGTCAACCCTTCTGTTGGTATCATAATACATAGAAATACACATCTGCCATAGAAACATATAAGAAATGAAAGTTGTATTCAACGACATGTGGTGTTCAACCTTTAACAGTTGTCAGGTTTCATCATCTCGATGGCTGATTACCTCAATTGCATTATTGACCCAGTCAGATCGGTAGTACCAGCTTCACGCATCTACCTCGCAGCCTCCAAAAAAAAACGTAATAATATGGTTCTTGAAACAAAACCCATCTGGCTAGACCGAAATGTGGCTTTTACATAAGTCGCATTAAACGCTCAAACCCTGACCTCATTTGGTCAGGAGCTCTTGTGTTGGTCTGCAATGTCGGCAACACTCTGCCATGCCCAGTAGATGCCTACCTGGTGTGTTAACAATCTGGCAAACACATGGCTATTTTTATACAACACATTACAGTATACATTTCAAATTATGGCCCTTTGTGTACTGATGTAATAGCAAATAAATTAAAGGGGAATAATTTTAACATTTATGACATATAATATTTTACAATAATTATTCTATTTCTTAGCGTCATCGCTTGACGTTTCTTCATCCTAACGAGAAAAAGTCGGTAGTATGAATACATTAATCAAGATATGATTCTAAGATTACACTACATAAATATATAAACACACAATTCGTGTATTCAACTTTGTTGATTCCTAAAGATTTTAGAATCGTCATAGCTTTTTGAACTTTTATTTGTCGTCTGCTAATTTTGCTCTACATTTCTAACTAATCCGGAAGTACCCACGAACACTAAACAGCTGATGTTACAACTTGTAGAACACACTTGTTCCGGTTTGGTGTAGTTACGGAAAGTACAATGTTCTAACAGTTCATGTGTTGGATGTTTCATTGTAAAACCTTCTGGATTTCGCTTTACTGCAGTGGTGTAGCTGTCAATGTTTAGGTCACACTTTCACACACGGATTTAAAATATCACTGGAAAGTTCCACACGGAGATGCCACTGTCACATTGGATAGTTCGCTTACGGTAAGTTTTGAGCGAATGTGGCACTGTTCTTGTTACGCAATGTATACAATTAATAAAGTTCGCTTTCTACCACACACTACACAATTATACACGACAATCACTACATTAAGTAATAAAATAAGAACATTATATACTTTGGGAGTAACCCCTATCACATTGTAGACATTACACAGCTTTTGTGAATGGAAAAATTATTCACTGATAGATGGCTGTGTTGATCTGAGTGTATTTTACACACTGCACTCAGACATTGCTTACTGGGTCGGTTGGACAACGAGACAACAGATCGGCAATCGTGTTGGTTCTGCCTGGGATATGTCGAACCTCGAAGCTGTAATCTTGGAGCTTAAGAGACCAGCGCGCTACCATCTGGTTTGAAGGTACACCATAATTTATAATTCGCAATGGACTGCTGTCAGATTCCACGATGAAATGGCGTCCTAGAAGGAATCTGGACAATTTTGTAATACCCACCACTAAAGCTAGGGCTTCCAACTGAGGTATTGACCAAGCCCGTTCTCTGGGTTTCAGTTTCCTGGATACGAAGTACACGGGGTGAAGGATGTTATTGTGCTCTTGCAACAAGACTGCCCCAATCGCCACGGAGCTCGCATCTGTACGCAATCTGAAAGGTAAATGGAGATTGGGCAATTTCAGGATGGGATTGTGTAAGCTTTTATCAGAAAAACAAGATAATACTTTACGGACTGCAAATTTTAGGCATTCATTGCTTACAATTTTCTCCGGTTTATCTTTTGTTAGTAAGTTAGTAAATACTTCGGTTAGTTCGGAAAAATCAGGAATGAACTGCCGGTAATAATTTATCAGTCCTAACAAACTTCTGACTTGCTTTTTCGTAGTCGGAAGTGAGAGTTTTAGTATCTTGGACACAATGTTATCGTCTGTCGTGACAAAGCCATTGGATATTTTGTACCCCAAAAAGAATATTTCATGGTAGGCTATGTCTACTTTTGCAGGCTTTACCGTCAGTCCGTGCTGTCTAATGCGTTCAAATGTCTGTTCTAATGTCTTTATGTGCTCTGTCATCGTCTCTGTGTGAACACAGATGTCGTCAATATAGCAAATTATGTTAGGTATATCTACTAGAAGAAGTCGTGTCATACGTACGAATGTGGCTGGGGCATTGACTAGCCCAAATGGAAGTTTGCACCATTCGTACAGTCCCCAAGGTGTGGCAAATGCTGTCAGATGTCTGCTCTTTTCGTCTACTGCTATTTGCCAGTAACCTTTAGTCATGTCTACCTTTGTAAAGAACCTAGCGTCTGTCAGTTCTGTCAGTAGATCGTCAGAGTTTGCCATTGGCTCAAGATCTAGAAGAGTTATTTTATTGAGTTTTCGATAGTCGATACAGAGTCTTATTGTGTTGTCCTTTTTGCGTACAATGACCATTGGAGATGAGAAGTCTGATTGGGATCGTCTTATGATGTTGTTCTTTTCTAGGTTGATGATCTCCTGATGTAGGTGTTCTTTGTAATGTAATGTAATGGTGTATGGTCTGCATCTTATGGGTGTGTTTGATGTGAGTGTGATGTGATGCTGTACTAATTCTGTTTGTCCTGGGTTGTTAGAGAAGATGGTGTTGTACTGTTGTATTAGTTGTTTGCAACTGTCTGTTTCTGCTTGAGTTAACTTTGGGTTGATTTTGATCTCCTTCAAGCAATCTGTCGTGTCTAATGCAGGTGTTGGAATTACGTCACTAGCCTCGTCGTCTTCGTGATCTATTATCACTGTACAAGCTGTCGTATCGTCTTGTTCGTTGTTTCTGTTGTAGTATGGTCTTAGCATATTAATGTGAAATATTTTATGTTTGTCTTTTATTTGGATCTCGTAGTCTACAGGTGAAATCTGTCTCGTCACTTTAAAAGGTCCCTGCCAAGAATCAGTCAATAAGTGTCGGTCACTAGGTAATAGAAGAAGAACGTCCTGTCCAGGTGTCAACGTTATTGTTCTGTTTCCTTTGTCAGCATACTGTCTATAAGTAGCACTAGATAATTTTAGTGCATTCTTTGCAATTATACAAGATTTGATGATTCTTTCACGCAATGATGTAACGTATACGTATGATGATATGGGTTTAAGTACTGGAGTAGAGTCAGTTAACATTTGGTGATAAATAGTCAATGGGCCACGTGGTTTGGCACCATAGATAAGTTCAAAAGGAGAGAAACCGGTACTAGAATGTGGTACCTCGCGATAAGCAAAAAGAATAGCTGGTAGATATACATCCCAGTTATTAGGGTGTTCTTGCGTGACTTTTGCAAGCATGTGCTTCAAATCGCCGTTAAACTTTTCTATAATTCCACTAGAGTGAGGATGGTACGGGGAATTGAAACACTGCTTCACTCCCAACATTTTGGTGAAAGCTTGGGTAGATGCGGCGATAAACTGAGTGCCCCTATCTGATTGGATAGTGTCTGGAAATCCTATCCGAGAGAAAATATGGAAGAAGACTTCCATTATATCATTGGCAGTTATGTTCTTTAGCGGAATAGCTTCCGGCCAGCGACTACATTGATCAATGTAAGTTAGAATATATTTATTCCCTCTAGTTGTTGTATGATTGAGAGGGCCCACTATGTCGACAGATAGTTTTTCAAAAGGTCGACTGGCTAAGTCAGTGACTTGTAACTTTGCCTGTGGGTGTTTACCTTTTTTCACCAGTTTCTGGCAGGTGTCACAACTTCTGCAATATTCTTTAATGTCATTGCAAAATTTGGGCCAATGAAACTGTGTTAATAATCTTGATCTGGTCTTAGCGTATGCCATATGCCCTGCAAGATGTATATCATGGGCAAGATGTAAGGCTTGCCTACGATAATTAGTTGGCAAAACAGTTTGCTCTGTGGTGTTGTCACCTATGGTATAATACCTAGTGAGGATATCATTTTTCACAGCAAAATGCCATTTTGCATTCTTGGTTACCTTTGGCTTTTGGCCGATCAGATTAAAATATTTTAACAATGAAGGGTCAGCCTTTTGAGCTGTTACAAACGTTTCCTTCATGGTGTTAGTAGGTAGTGATACTGGGCTAAGCATTTGTATAGCCTCAGTTTGATTTCTTTCATCTTGCACTCTAGCAGTAGATCTGATTACTGCGTTCACACATTCAATGATATCAGATGGTGATGAAAGAATGTTATCAATGATGTCATGAGATCTTAGTGCTACACTAGCTACCATACATTCATTAGGTGGTGTAACATTGTCAATGATGACATTGGATGGTGATGTTATGCTATCATCAATACACAGAGATGTTATGTCATGAGGTTTATCATTCACCTCTGGTAAATTTCCAATTATTACATCACACACTGGGTTTGTTAACGCAGCGCACTTTACTTTCCCAGTGAGGAAAGGTGTTTCAATATATGCCCATGCTAGTGGGTACTTTTCAATATTGCCTGAGAATGTTCTGCATGTTACGTGCCTGCCTGTATAGTCTGTAGGCATTATGAACGTTCTCTTCAGACCACTAAGTGAGCTGCCCGTGTCTCGAAGGACTGTAGCAGACTTGCCATTCACGTATCCGTGATGGATGTTTATCCTGCCTTTAGAATCTACTACCAAATTAGCTTCTTCATTGGCAATAGGAATGGAGTGGCCGCATGTTAACACGCCATCTTCATAAAAGGTGTTACAAACAGTACATTTATTTGCGTTAAACATGTCAAAAGCCTGTGCTGAGTTCACAGGATGTTTCTCTGATTGTTCTTCATCTGACGATGAACTGTCAAACAAGGCGGCATTTGCTTTGTTGGTCATTTGCCTACCTTTACAATCATGGCGATAGCGTCCTTACGCCTTACAGAGGAAACATTTACGCAAATTTCTGAAGGATCTACGCTCCTTATCTTGTCTGTTTACCATGTTTTGTAGATAAGTATTATATGCGGGGTTCTTGTCGCACATCTCACCTTGATGGTGTGAAAATTTACAATAATTACAGTGATTATACTTCTCAGATGTAGGTCTATGAGGTTTCTGCCTACTATAGGGTTTGTCATAGTTAGCCGCTGCTACAAAATTTATGTCAGTAGCTTCACTGGCAAAGCAATGTTTGTTGGCTGTGTAATACGCCGAACCACGTCTCTCAATCTCATCCACACTTGTGCATTCATTCTCCTGCAAAAATTTTGAAAATGCTGATGGAATGGATGAAATGACTTTATCTCTAATGATCAGATCTTCTAATCTTTGATAATTTTTGTCAATTTTAGCTGCTGAAGTCCATTTGGTAAATATATCTCGGACTAAGCAGAGGTAATCAGAGAACGTTTGAGTCGGTTTTGGGCTCAATTTGCTGAATTGTTCTCTGTAACCTGCTTCATCTAACATAAAATGTGCCATAATCTTTGATTTAAGATAATGGTAGTCTTTCCTGAGGTCTTTGGGGATGGTCTCAATGACTTTAAGAGGCTCCCCTGATAAACTCCTCATATAAACAATATTCCATTCAGACAGTGGAACCTGGTAATGTTCCATTAAAGTTTCAAAATTTTGGGTAAAGGCTGCGATGCAGTCACCCGAGGTATAATTACGTACAATACCTTGATATTTCTTGTACTGGTTTTCTTTCTCCAGTCTCTCAGATTTCTTATACTCTTTGTTAATGGCAGTCTCCGTATCAAGTTGTTTAATCTTTAACTGTACCTCCAGTTATTCTCTCTTACTCTGAGCTGCTATTTCTGCTTGCTTTAAAGCTGCGTCAGTTTCTGCCTGCTTTAATGCTCTTTCAGCTGCTCTTTCATCGCGTTCAGTAGCTTTCTCGCGAAGGTGTTCAGAGTATTTATTCTCACTCCACTTCATTAACTCATCACCTGTTAACTTCAACTTTAACCCCATATAGATGAAATCATTTAATGACGACATGATGAAAAATGTCAATGAAATACCAGTCACACAAATAGTTATAAGTGGTTAGTACAATAAACAATTTACAATTTTTGTTCTATTGACAATACGTGCCTAAAATTGCATCCTTAAAGTAAATGAAAAGAAAAATATACTCAAGTGCCCTGGATGCGGTGAAGAACGGTTGGAAATCGGGCTAGGAACTGTAGGGTCGCTACTTCGAAACACAAATGACCTCTACGCGCACGGTTTCAGATGGTACGGAAAAACCTGCTTTGTTTTGGAGGAAATAAATTAGCGTCTATTTGATGGTGTGTGCCTGCTTGTCACTAAGTATTGAGTAGGTTTGTATGGCGTTGAGTGTAATTGTATGTCGTAATTTTGTCAGTCAACAATTTTTTTTCAAAACACGTCACTTTCTTTCCAAAACTTTCTGCTTTCCACAAATTACTTCACAAAGACACTCTACCTATATCTTAACACTCTACAACATTGATGACACATCACTTACATCAAGATGACATTCAGTAAGGACATAGCCATCAAGTTTACAAGATGGCGACAAGGTCACAATGGCGACAAGATCACAATGTCGACAAGGTCAAAACGATGACAAGTTCAACAATCACGAATGTTTTACACGTTTACAAGATCAAACAATATGTATGCACTGTACGTTTACAACTAGTCTCCATGTTTAAACAATGTAGTAATAAATCAAAATGAGCCTTCCACGATCACATTTACATGTACAATCAAGTTTGACAAAAATTATAAGTTCACAAACTCTAGTTTTAACCGTTAATCACATAAACACGTTCATTTCAACGGACGAATGCCACCACGTCCACACATGTCAGGGTCTTAAACTTGGCTCGCTAACCTAACACATGTGAGACAGTACAAGTACAACGTGATTTGACTCAAGACTCAACGACACAACGTTCAATGGATTTATTTACAGATCATATACAGTACGATGATCACAACAAGATATACTTGATACTTCAATACACTTACATCCACAATACAGCACACAGTCTATCTCTCAAGATGTCCAGACACTCGACTTTCAGGCACAGAAACCACACAACGCCTTTCTCTCATCATGCGTCCGGTCCAGTCGACGTCCCAGAGCTGTCTGCCTATAGCTCGCAACATGCCTCCCCACCTGAGGTGGCTTCACGAGACATGCGTGCGTCCTTGCCTGACCGCTGGCCGTCTCGTCAGCCAACAACCTTGCAGGCAGGTGACTACTACTCGCCTGGCGGCGTAACGAAGTTACGGCATCCCTGCTGGGGACTAAGTCACCTGGCGGGCGTAACGATGTCACTGCATCACTGCACTACGGTAGACTCTGACAAATGCATCATATCACAATGTTGTTGCCCAAGAAGACAAAATACCTATGGTATCGAGCACAAAGGAAGCAATAAAGATATGGCTCCGAAGGGAAAATATACCATTTCCAGAAACATATTTCAAGCTACAGTTGTTGTCCCTTGTAAAACAGGAGTAAAAAAGCAAGAAATATCAAATCGACAAGTTGATAGAAGAGCATGGCCATAGGTGCTTGAGACTTCCGCAGTATCATTCTCATTAAAACCCTATAGAACTTGTGTGGGCTAAAATTAAAGGACAGGTGGCAGCTGCCAATACTACATTCAAATTGTCTGACGTCAAGATACTAACCCAGTCCCAGCTATTAAATATTGATAAAAGTTACTGGAAAAATGTGAGGACCATGTGTTGAAAGAGGAAGAGGACTATTGGAGAAAGGATGAATTGAATTTTATGCAACCGAGAACAGTCATCAACTTACTGGAATCGTCCGACACAGATTAAGGTCTGAGCAGATCGCAGACCTTAATCCACGTGCACACTTACTGGGATATTTTACTCCAACTATTCAGACGATTTGCAGGCCCTAAACATTACAGCATCAGCACAATGTCAATGGCAACAGTTTTTATTCCACAGGGATGAATTTTCAATTCCGCAAGCCCTCAGCGGTGACAAACAACTGGTATTGAAAACACACACACACACACACACACACACACACACACACACACACACACACACACACACACACACACACACACACACACACACACACACACACACACAATCACACACTAAACGCATTGAATACCAACAGAAGAGTATTATTGCTGTGGAAACTGACATATTGTGGCAAAACAAGAAACGTGAAAGCAAACACGTTGTTAAATTAGGGGACAACACACGTGCATACGAATAAGTCTATAAACTTCAATGAAAATATGACCAACATCTTGGTCGTTAAGAAGAAAGCCCACTACAGAGACACTGACAACTATTTTAATAGTGCAAAACAGATAATCATGTTCCGTCTCTGAACGGTAAACAGCAGAGTAGACAATCTTTCACGAAGACTCAAAGCGGGTCTGTTATCCATGTGTACGTGTGAACAAACTACCAGCTGAACAGATTCTTAAAAATGGACACATGATGACTAAATTGCGGTATCATTTCTGGTCACTCCATACGCACATTAACGCACAGCTATTTGGAAGCTTTCACGAACTCAATATAAAAAGCTAAATGCGCCCTAGTAACATGAATACTTGTGTACACATTATTAACCAGCAGCTGAAGAAACAAGAAGGAAATGAAAAATAAGGTAAGAAATATATTCTTTCTACTTTCCTGTCAATTTACACATTATTTACCCCATGCCTCTGTAAATTCTCTGTTTTTACTAATATTACACACTGCACCCCTCTCGGGAGTCTCCGTGGTGAAGTGGTCAAGCCATCTGACTCGGGCTCCGAAGGTTGTATGTTAGATTCCGGGCCGTGTCCTTCATTTCACGAGTGCATTTTTTTGGAGACTTCCGAGGGTCGTCGCTGGAGCTAAGGAGTTCGTGCTTTGTGCAACACTTTCCGCGCTGCGGAAAGAGACTGAGCCATATGGGATAAAAACTCGGTGCAATGCAGTCGACCCTGTCGACTTTTAAGCTAATTATTTTTTATTGCACCCACTTCGATACGAATCTGGCTACGCCTTGTACATGTGTCGTCACCCGAAATGACCTGCTTTACTGTAAGACTAGTTTGTTAGCGTGAATTCACTACATTTTCGCCAAAACATCAAAGAAATGTCGCCGCTTTCGATGATTTAATTTGCTTTTGGACCTGTCAAAGACATATTCCTTGGGTGGGGGTAAATATAAGACGGCAGGAAAAATTTCACAACAATGCAACAGACAGTTTTCAAAATAATTGATCGTGAATGACGGCATTCATTTCTGGACAGACTATAGGAGCACTAAAACCAGCAATACCTGGATATTGTCACAATCCCAAAAAAGTTGCAATGCAACCGTTTCCGTCACATTGTAACAGCCGAAAATTAAGAGGCTGACGGACTTGCAAAGGCAGGCGGACGAGTACCTCGGTCTTGACAATAGACATAATCTGTGATAAGGCCAAGAGATTTAAAAGACGCACTTATAGAACTAACTGCTGGTCAGAGCATTCAAACCACCAGAAAGATAATGAATGTTATCATCTAAACCAAAGCAAGCAAGTCACCGACTCAGCACAGGAGAAACTAAACAAGATAGGAGATACTGCTACATATTTGCTGCAAAGAGTGACCAACATGTGCAGAACAAACATAATTATTCCGGCCTACAACAGCACCATTTGAGGACAAACTCTATGGAGATATCAACAAGCTCAGGTTGACCACTGCTTTCTATAAACGCATTCAAGTTGTCATCTGAAGATGTACGGAGAAGAGAAACAGTTATCATAGCTGTAAACCCTGTCTGAATGCTAAATGCACGACTGCTATCCACCACCTATTCCTTCAGTGAATCGACGGTGGCAATTTCTGTTCGACATTTTCGAATCTTCAAGGTACGTAAACCGTTAAATACACAGACTACTTTAGTACTGGTCGTACAGAGCCGATTATCACTCCTTGGTGAGGATGTGTTTTGGCCCCTGTCTCTATTTAAATTGACCTCAAACAGTGACAGGTAGCAGCGGTAAAATAGTGGCTAGAACCTTACCTACCAACCCGGCGGAAATAGGTTCGATTTCGCTTACAAACAAAATCAGGGCATTCCGATTGAACCAGCTTAAAATTGGTGCAAGAAAATGCTTTGGAAATTGTTCTACGTATATATATATATATATATATATATATATATATATATATATATATATATATATATATATATATATATATATATATATATATATATAATCATACATACATGTAAACATGTGCAGTTTATATATTGAAGCGAAGGTGAATAATTGTAGAGGTCATGTGCAAACGGGGAACAAAAATACGGGTGTTGGAAGAAATGAAACAGAAACATCTCATTTCATTTAGTTCCTCTTATACGTTGTGTTTGTAAAGTTTCACCACACATTGTATGTAAAACAAACTTTGAAAAATTAAGTACATGATGTCATCAAAAATGTACCCCACAGACCACCGTGAAGCAATATGCAGCGAATGGTTGTCGTCTGCTGGAGTAATTCTCAGCACTCCATACCGAATGGTGTTATCAACGAAAGAAAGAATTAGTTTGGATGAACAAGTGTTTCGAAATGGCGGTCGTTGTTCAAAGATTTATAGCGAGATTTCCTGATAAACAACCTCATCATCGTATTATGACTAGAAATGTGATGAATGGGTTTACCTCATCATCGTATTATGACTAGAAATGTGTTGAATGGGTTTACCTCATCATCGTATTATGACTAGAAATGTGATGAATGGGTTTACCTCATCATCGTATTATGACTAGAAATGTGTTGAATGTGTTTACCTCATCATCGTATTATGACTAGAAATGTGTTGAATGGGTTTACCTCATCATCGTATTATGACTAGAAATGTGTTGAATGGGTTTACCTCATCATCGTATTATGACTAGAAATGTGTTGAATGGGTTTACCTCATCATCGTTTTATGACTAGAAATGTGTTGAATGGGTTTACCTCATCATCGTATTATGACTAGAAATGTGTTGAATGGGTTTACCTCATCATCGTATTATGTCTAGAAATGTGTTGAATGGGTTTACCTCATCATCGTATTATGACTAGAAATGTGTTGAATGGGTTTACCTCATCATCGTATTATGACTAGAAATGTGTTGAATGGGTTTACCTCATCATCGTATTATGTCTAGAAATGTGTTGAATGGGTTTGCCTCATCATCGTGTTATGTCTAGAAATGTGTTGAATGGGTTTACCTCATCATCGTATTATGTCTAGAAATGTATTGAATGGGTTTACCTCATCATCGTATTATGTCTAGAAATGTGTTGAATGGCTTTACCTCATCATCGTATTATGTCTAGAAATGTGTTGAATGGGTTTACCTCATCATCGTATTATGTCTAGAAATGTGTTGAATGGGTTTACCTCATCATCGTATTATGTCTAGAAATGTGTTGAATGGGTTTACCTCATCATCGTATTATGTCTAGAAATGTGTTGAATGGGTTTGATTGATTGATTGATTGATTTAGGAACCGACATCACAGCATTCAGGACATTCCCATAAGCGCTCCTTCACCATCCTCAGCAGCCAGCGAAGAGTTCCAACAGTAATAGTTCCAGTAGCAATCTGATTATATGTCCGTCTCGCCTTTCCTCCGAGCGCCGAGCGTCGGCCAGATCCCCTCGTCACACCTCGTTGTCTCATTCTTACCAGACCATGGTGCTCCATCTGCTCCTCCGAGGTGTACACGTGCTCACACAAGGCCGCAACCACGTCTGTCCTGTCATGCATCAATACTCCACCAAATTTTGCAGAGCCAGCCAATCTGTCCGCCTGTTCATTTCCCAGCACACCGACATGCCCGGGAGAAAAGATCCAGGTGATGCTTACTACCCGTGACCTCCGAAGCGAAGCAAGCCACTCTGCACGAAGCCTACCTGTTCTCACCCTTCTCAGCATGCTTTCTGAGTCAGTTACAATCACAATGTGCGTGTGTGTGTGTGTGTCGTATTCTCCATCCAGCAGAGAGCCGCAGTGACTGCCTCCACTTCCATTCTTAAGCTGGATGTTGTGGTATCATATGCCAGGCTCTCCTGCCCCAAACATCGACCATTAGCTTTGGCTATGAACCCCCAGCCACTTCTCTCACCTCTTGACACCGAACCATCTGTGTAGATCAGTGTTTCCCAACCTTTTTTGTGCCATGCCCCACTTACGCCTTTCTAAAATTCATATTGCCCCCCTCCCCCACCCCCTCCCCCCCTTTCAACATATACATTATTTTTAATATTCAAAAATTGAAATGTTCACTAAAGAAACTTGAATGATAGGGTTTAGGAAGAAATCACTAGGTAATTATTGAGCAAACACAGTAAGTAAATTTTCAAAACATATAATGGAGAACTGAAATTCAAGTACAAAATAATTTTAATGATAGATTTTTCTATATTATTTTAATTATTAGTAATTATTTATTATTTAAATTTAGTGGGATCCTTGCGCTTGATGCTTGCTGCAAAGAGATCTTATGTCAGGTTCCAATTTAGTTAACTTCAGTCTCAAGTCTCCCCGTTTTGTTATATTCAGCCGATTTCTTCCATTTTCGAATTGCCCCCCTTAACAGTCGAATTGCCCCCCTGTGGGGTGTGGGCCCCACGTTGGGAAACACTGGTGTAGATAATCACATCATTCGAGTGAGCATTGTCCTGAATTAGTTGCTGGATTTCCTCTTCCGTGGCCTCTGTTGGCCACTCCCTGCACTCCCGGCTTAATGTGATTATAACTCTGCACAAGTCTGACTGCTCCGCTGGCACTCTGACCCACTCCTCTCCTCGCCTAATGTTCCCCAAGGGGCACACCTGTCTGATCGTATCCTCCGCCTGAGCCATCCATGATTTCCCTCTTATCAGTCGCTGACCCTTAACTGCGTCCAGCGCCTCATGCAGTGGGTGGTCTGTGTCTGCAGCTACTCTGAGGTATGCCTTCGCCTGCATCACCTTGAGCCTACCAGCAACAGTCGGCAGACCAAGGATGTAACGCATATACGCTACTGGGGTGTCTCTAGTGCATCCCAGAATGACCCGCATAGCTTCGTTCTGTATGCGCTCTAACTTCACCAGCTGACTCTCTGAGACAGTGAGCAGACCTAATCCATAATCAATTACTGAGAGGATCAAGTGCTGGTATAGTGTGAAAAGCATTCTCTGCTCTATGTCCATTGCAGCCATAGTTTAAAGTGCATTGAGTCCCTTTTGAGATCTTGTCACGACCGTCTCCACATGATCCTTGAAGGATAGGCTCCTGTCAAATGTGATCCCCAGATACTTCAGTTCAGTGTTTCCCAACGTGGGGCCCATGCCCCACAGGGGGGCAATTTGACTGTTAAGGGGGGAAATTCGAAAATGGAAGAAATCGGCTGAATATAACAAAACGGGGAGACTTGAGACTGAAGTTAACTAAATTGGAACCTGACATAAGATCTCTTTGCAGCAAGCATCAAGCGCAAGGATCTCACTAAATTTAAATAATAAATAATTACTAATAATTAAAATAATATAGAAAAATCTTTCATTAAAATTATTTTGTACTTGAATTTCAGTTCTCCATTATATGTTTTGAAAATTTACTTACTGTGTTTGCTCAATAATTACCTAGTGATTTCTTCCTAAAACCTATCATTCAAGTTTCTTTAGTGAACATTTCAATTTTTGAATATTAAAAATAATGTATATGTTGAGGGGGGGCATGGGGCGGGGGAGGGGGGCAATATGAATTTTAGAAAGGCTTAAGTGGGGCATGGTACAAAAAAGGTTGGGAAACACTGCTTCAGTTTGTTCTCTCTGCTGACATTTCTACCATCCATCGCGAGGCTTGGGACATCAGCTCTTACAATCCTGTTGTCCAGAGAGCACCACAAAACAGCCGCCTTTTCCGGGTGGATGACAGCACTCATTTCTGTGCACCAGTCAATCACTTTATCTACTGTCGCCTGTAACTTCTGGGCTGTTTGCTCCCTATCTCTCCCCTGCTTATATGCAAGAATATCATCTGCAAATGTTAGTATTCTTCCAACCCCTGGTGCTTCTAGGTTTGCAATCTTGCTCGTATACACATTAAAGAGCACCGGTAAGACTGCAGATCCCTGTGGCAGTCCCGGGTTTAACATATGTGGCTCTGAGGTCCATGCGCCCAGGCGGAGAGCAACCCGACGAGAGTGCAGGACGGCTGCTATCCAGGTCACCAACCAGGGATTGACCCCCTTCTCCATCAGTGCGGTCATCAAAATATCATATCGAACTCTATTGTACTCATCTTCGAGATCAAGCGCTACCGCCATCGTTTCCTTTCTACTCTGGAACCCCTCATAAACATCAAAGGCAAAAGTGGCTGCATTTGACCAGGTATCTTTTCCTGGCCTGTAGCTCCCCAGGCCTCTTGGAAGAAGCTTCCTGCTTTCCAAAAACTCTTGCAGCTTGACAGCGACTATCTTCTCTAAAACCTTCCCAAATGTATTTTGAAGGGTGATGATCCTAAAGCCGCTAAGCTTTGACTGATCCTTGAATGGTTTTTGGGAGAGGGATGAGATAGCTGTGCACCCAATCCTGCGGTACTGATGCTGTCCTAATGCTCTGGTTAAAGCAGTCGGTCATCTCCTCCAGGTCTGCTTCGCTCAAACCCTTCATGTGGCCATACCTGACCCCATCGGGCCCTGGTGCCGTGTCTTTTGCCTTTTTCAAAATGTGTTTAACATCTTCCACCCGTATGATGTCTTCATACTGCATATTCTTCGTGGTGCCAGATAGCTCCTCTCTAACTGCATCCCTGGTGTCCGCATCATTATTATTGGTCTGCTCTAAAAATCTCTGGAGAAACGCCTCCCCTTTCTCTTTGTCTGTTGTCACGCGGACACCATCATATCTATAGATTGTTCCCACTGTCATCGGCCGATCTTTTCTCTGCATTTGCCTGTGCAGTTTCCAGAAGTTTTGCAGTGTTTTATCCCCTCCAATCTCCTTCATGAAACATTCCCATTTTGCCTTTTTGGCCTCTGCAGCACAGCGCTTGAAAACCTCCACCTTGTCTTTCTTGACATTTTCCGCCGTGTCCACTTCCTCTCGTGAGCTTCGAAGTGTCTGTCGCACTTTCTTTAGCTGCTTCACTGCAGCTCTCTTTGCTTTCCAAGCATGGTCTACTTCTGGGGTCCACCATGGGAGCTGCAAAAAGGGAGTTTTAACAGTCCTGTTGCATGTCCCTTGTCTGAGGCGTCCAAGAAGGCAATCGGTCAACTCATACCGGAAGGTCTTGCGCGCTCTCCCAGCTTTACCTTTCCTGGGTTTAGAGATCAGGACTGAGCATGGCATGTGATCACTCCCATGGTCATTCAAAACACTCCACTTTACATCAAGGACTGATGACTGGGAGACAAGTGCCAAGTCAATAGCCATTCTTGTCGGCCTACCATCATTTATGCAGACCACATCGGAGTCCACCATGGCATCTGCAAGGGCCATTCCCTGTCGGTTTTCTCCACTACTGTCCCAATCTCTGTTCCTTGCATTGAAGTCTCCACATATGAGTAGCCTATCACCTGGTAATTCCTCCAGTTCCTTAAGCCAGTCCCAATGTTCCTTTCTGACAAAACAGTCCACTGTGGCATATACATTTATGATGTTCCAACTTAAGCCACCAATCTCCATTTGTATACCCTGGACCTCTCTTGCACTGTGATTCCACTGGCTCAAGTTGAGTACCACATGCTTCACTCCTTCCTTCACCAGCAGACATTGTCCATGTCTCTTCTGGGTTTATATAACTGGCGTACCCAGGGCAATGGTATTTGTCTGTATTTAGCTCCTGGAGCATTAGGACGTCAAAATCATATATTAGTCTCTCCAATACAGGACCTCTCTGTCTGGCACTGCGGCAATTCCAGTATCCCACTCTTACATAGTTGAAACCTAGTCTCTCCACTTTTCGTCTTGTCTCCTGGCGCCAGCCTTCCTATTTCTGTGCCGTCGTCTCACACCATTTCCTCGTCTATTCCTCCTCACTCTCTCTTCGCTAGCCTCTGAAGGATGTGTCAAGCGCAGAGCACGTGCTCCCTAGCTCCGGCGACGATTCCCATGTTTAAATAAATCCATAGGCAGAGTTTGGATATTGCAGGAAATAAACGGTCACCCTAGCATTGCCTGCTTGCTAGGGAAGAGGCAGGGGATGTCTCGCAGGAGTCTATACGCCTGGTGCCGCCCCGCACGCCTGTCAGACATCCAACGTTCACGACCAGTTAACCCATTGCCATACAGTTCCTCAGCACACTGGTCCACCTTGAACTTGGGGGTTTATATTTGGAGTTTTCTGTCTCCTAGATGGATTGCTGTCCAAAGCTAAAGGGTTCCACCTACCCGGGAGCGTAACCCTGATCGGGGGGCTAAACGGGTACTCCACCTTGCCCAAGGGTGTCCCGTAGTCTAGCGGAGGGAAGGAGGCGCCTTACTTCTCCTTTGATAGGGGATACCCCCCTACCCCGCTACCCCAAATTCAAAGAATATGCTTAGCAAGGTGGAGAAAGGAATTTTTCGTGTGGAATGGCTCTTTTCGCTTCAGAGGTCACAGATTGTGAGAATTGTATGGATATTTTGCCCTGGCCATGCGGGTGTACGGGGGAATGAAAAGGCTGATAGGCTAGCAGGGACTGCATCTCTTGGTGGTATCTTGCCCATGGACAAGGGGGAGGTGGTCGTGCGCTTGTGGGACAAGGTGGAGAAGGCGGAGGAACAAAATGAGAACCCATATGTGGAAAGAATGAGATAGCGAGAGATCAGCAGGGGTTCTGGAAGAATCTCAAAACTGAGAGGGAAGACCAGGAGAACATTTAATCAGATAGCTGTGGGAACGATTAGTAGTATGACTCTTTGGTGGCTGTTGAACGAGGGGACTGAGCACGTATGGGAATATCCTGAGTGCAGTGATGTCTGTTCTTGACTCAACTCAACTCAACTATTGTAACTTATTTAATAAATTGTTACCACTTGTTTTGAGGACATCATATACAGTGGTACCTCGGGTTACGGACTTAATTCGTTCCAGAACTCTTTTCGTAACCCGAAACGTTCGTAACCCGAAACATTGAAATCAATAAAATAGGGAGAATCCGTTTCAAGATGAAAGAATCCTTGTTTTATGACCAACTAGTCGTTTACCTGACAAAACGTAAAAAATACGTGTACTTCACGTATTAAATAAAGAGAAAGAAATCAACCAAATAAATTAAATGTAAAATAACCACAAAAAAAAAATAAAAAATTAGTCTATCTTTCTTACCAAGAAAATGATCATGGGAAATTTGTCCCTGCCTTTGCTATTCCGAATCATTGGTTTCGGGAGTTTCTTGTCGTTGTTTCTTGGCAGCCTACTGGGAATCTTTCTGCACCAAGAAACTGTCAAGGGAAATTTGTCGCTTTCTTTGCTGGAGAATCTTTTTGAAGTGGGCCATCGCGTTACCATTCATCAGGTTTACTGCCCAGTTAACAACAAGTTTGTTTGGATGATGGTTCACAGTGAAGTCTTTGACGTCTGCCTACTTGCTGCAAATTTCTACATGTCTAAATCGTGATGTAGTGTACTATGAATTGATCGTAGATTAAGTGGTTGTGTATTTGATCATGTTGATATTCGTCTGTACAGAACATTATATGTAGAAACTCATAAACAGTGTCCGAGATAACTGCTGTTTAAGTTGGCTCCTGTTAGAGTTAACTAGTGTTCGAGTTGGTGTAATGTGTAAAGTATGTTAAAGTAACCATCAGCAAGTTATATGCTGAGAGATGACCATGGTAACGACTGCACAAGAAATTACCTACAGTCATTACCCTAGGAAGGTGGGCGCATTCAACAAACTAGTATCAAGAGGTCAGTCAGACTATGGCATTTACCTTTTAAAAGTTTTCACCTGAAGCTCTGAAACCGTAT
Source organism: Cepaea hortensis (assembly GCA_963921405.1). NCBI lineage: Eukaryota > Metazoa > Mollusca > Gastropoda > Stylommatophora > Helicidae > Cepaea > Cepaea hortensis. The sequence continues at coordinate 59,961,130 of OY992883.1, forward strand.
GATGATAGTGTTCTGAAGCTCTTATCTAGCTAGTACTCAACTCACACACCCCTTACCAACGAATTTCACTAAGCCATACCCGCTACAATCAATAACATCGGCCATTTTTACTTGTTAAGGTTTTCATTTGAAGCTCTATAACCGGTATGCTGATGAGGTATAGGCCACTAAACCCATCTGCAGATCACATAACTGCCCTATTTACATGCTTACCTTTTACAGTTTTTATATGACACCCGCTGCAGCTCGAGGGTTCGAACCCCTCGCCACATCCCACACGCCCGCAACATCACGCCCCACCGCTGTGCCCTCACCCACCGCATCCTCACGTGCCGTCCACCCTGACTCAATACACACACACACACACACACACACATGCAGACCTCTACACCCGCTACTAACCACCATCTTTACTATATTATGGTTGTAATTTGAAGCTCTGCACCCTGTATGAAGATAGTGTTTAAACCCCGATCACAAATAACTATTAATAATCGTTATCTTTTTTTTTTTCAATTACAAAATAAATCATAAACAAAATCATTTGACAATAAACAGTTCTCTAAAGGGGATAAACCGTAATAATCCAGTCGATTTGTTATTTATGAGTTACATCCCTTGTTAGGTAAAAGGTCAATGGTGGTCTGTTTTCGCAAGGTCACACAGGGAGTGGGATAACAAACATAGAAGGAAAATACTAGGTCCAGACCTACGAACGGACCTAAAATAAGACTCGTTTCGGCCACTTATAACTACTCACGTGTCTCAGTAATTCATTGTCCATGTATCCCAGTAATACATTGTCACGTGTCTCAGTAATACATTGTCCACATGTCTCAGTAATACATTTTGCAGTTTTATTTGGAACCCTTTCAATTTTGCTCTGTTGTAAAGGAAAATAGGCTCTTCTATTGGTAAATTTGTAATGATCTTCTATTGCTTTGTACATTTGTAATGACCTTCTATTGCTTTGTTAATTTGTAATTACCTTCTATTGCTTTGTATATTTGTAATGATCTTCTATTGCTTTTTATATTTGTAATGATCTTCTATTGCTTTTTACATGTGTAATGATCTTCTATTGCTTTGTAAATTTGTAATGATCGTCTAGCATCATACTCCGACGTCAGTGATCTGACTTGGCTTCTTGCATTGCTTCCATGTTGTTTTTGGTCAGATCGGAAGTTACCACAGTTAAGTCTTTAGTTGTGTCCTGATGTTCTTTGTTGTGACTACGTCTATAGCTGAGTCATGATGTTCTTTGTTGTGACTACGTCTATAGCTGAATCCTGATGGTATTTGTTGTGACTACGTCTATAGCTGTGTCCTGATGGTCTTTGTTGTGACTACGTCTATAGCTGAGTCATGATGTTCTTTGTTGTGACTACGTCTATAGCTGAGTCATGATGGTCTTTGATGTGAGTACGTCTATAGCTGAGTCATGATGGTCTTTGTTGTGACTACGTCTATAGCTGAGTCCTGATGGTCTTTGTTGTGACTACGTCTATAGCTGTGTCCTGATGGTCTTTGTTGTTAGTTAGTTAGTCGAAAGATCATCCTCATTGCACATCGAACCATTCAGTCAATAAGTGCTCGGATCCCCTCCTCAGCAAATCCCGCAGCGTGTAGTGGCTAACGACACCAGTTCTGTGTTGGTTTATCAATCTTCTTTGGCTTCCTGCGTAGGTTCTTGTTTGACCACCCCTCTTTTAATTCGCTGTTCTGGCAATCTGGCCATGGTTGTGGATTCACAGTCATCACTTGGTTCACGGAAAAGTCTTACTTCTCATAGAGCATTCAGAAAGAATGTCAGCCTGGTCCATGGCGCGTCCGCCCTTCACCGTAGCCTCACTTGCGAGCTTGTCAGCCCGCTCATTTCCTTGTACTACACAAACGCTGGAAACTGTATTTTACTGGAGTCGTCTTTACAACAAGTATTAAATAATGTAATCAGGTGGAGCTATTCAAACCGTATGCAAATTAACATCACTAAAACAAAATCAATGTTATTAACAACCAGACAAAAACTTCAAACTCTAAGCTCACACACGTCACTTCAACTTCACATCGATAACATGCCAGTAGAAAGTGTAATTGAGCACAAAACATTAGGCCTAATCATTGATAGAAACCTAACCTTTAATTCCCACGTTCAAGCGCTCATTAAACAAACAGCGAAAAAAGTCTACCAACTCGCCAACATTAAAAACTTCCTTGATGAGGACACAAGGAAACTATTCTATACTTCTCATATACAGACACACTTTGACTACTGCTCTACAATCTGGGATGGTTGTTCTAATTCAAACACCAAGCGACTTTACTCACTCCAGAAACGGGCCATGAGTCTAATTTATAGCAAACATTTATCTGACAATCCTAGCCTGTATAAACGCCTTCAGTTACTACCACTCCGCAAACGCCTGCTTTTCAATAAAGCTAAACTAATTCACAAAATCCTGCATCGGAATGCCCCAAATTACCTTTGGCCATTGTTTAAATATAATGCTAGACACAGTAAACGTTTAAATATATTACAAATTTCGAAGCCTAGGATTGACTTATACAAAACAAGCTTAACGTATTCTGCAGCTCAGCTGTGGAACAATCTTCCACAAGAAATCAAAGACATCACCAATCCCTATTCATATATAAACGCAAATTATTCGAACACTATCTCAAAACGGATTACTTTCCCCCTTAATAATAGAGATAATAATAATAATAACAAAACCCTAGTATAAAAGCCAGTCCCCTTTTGGTAGGCCAGTATATTCCACATGGCTAATAACAAGTGTCAGACCATTATCTAATATTACTGTGTCGTGTAGTTTTGATGTTCGCATTTTGCCCATGCCTTTATAATGCATATCTTTTATATTGTTGCTATTCTCTGTTAGCCTTGAATGATGTGTGAATGAAATAATGTATGAAAGAGAGTGATAGAAGGGCAGAATGTTAGACGGGCCTGCGTGCCCAGTTCTTAACCCTTTGAAAATAAAGTTTGTTCGTTCGTTCGTTCGTACTCCCGCATGCCCTGGCACGAAAATGAAACTAATCATAAGTAAAAATTTTACTTATTGGGAAGTTTGTTTCCTTCCCATACTATATGGCGAGAGTTTATGTCCCAAAGAATACCTGTATTCTAGTCTATCCTCTCGTGTACTGATGCCATATTATCTATACATATCTCCATTTGCCATGTACAAATGTGTTAATTTTACTTCACTTGCTATAGTGACATGTATTCCCTCAATTGTCCGCTGCAAACGGTTCCCTAGTAATTAACATGTACATTCTATAAATGTAAATACCACTCCCCCTCATATTTGCTTTCTTGTCTGTCATTGTGCAAATTTGTGTTCTAGTATATAAAAAAAAAATTAGATTAATTTCCTGTATGCCCATATATCTGAATTATTGGCTTTTCGTTGAATCTGCGAGTAAACCTGAAAATTTAATCTGCACTTCTGATATTGCATTATATTATTTCAATGTGTCTTGCTGACATTATGCAAACATGTTATTTTAGTTTCTCTGTAAAGTTCATTTGTTGTTGATTGTTTTAATTTCTGTCTGATTCTTGTCGGTTATTTGTTTTTACAGACATATAGTTTTAAAAATCTCCGTCTGGTATTGTTATCTCAGATATTTGCAGCAAGTTAGTTTTTCCTATGTTTGTGATTAACCATTTTAGGCTGTGCTGTCAGTTCTGATATTCCAGCCTCTTTGGTTATGTGTAACTGTATATTTTACAGTTTCATTAGTATTTCTTCAGCATTCCTAAATTTATTGTCATTATTTGATATGATTAACTTCACACACACACACACACACACACACACACACACACACACACACACGCACGCACGCACGCACGCACGCACGCACGCAAGCAAGCACACACGAACGCACACACGCCCACACCCACATCCACGAACTCGCACACGCACGCACGCGCGCGCGCACACACACACACTCACACCACCACCACCACCAATTGCTGTTTATGGGCATACTTTCCAATAGATCTTGCAGAAACTATACGAGTGCGCCAGAGCACCGCCAGATATGTTTTAGTTACTTGTAGTTTTTGTATATATGTTTATCGTGTATACTGGAGATATACCTTCTGAATTATGTAACTCTGTATTTATTGCAATCCCAACGAAATCAGGAGCCTTGAAATTTGATCAACATAGAACAATTAGTATAATGAGTCACATTACAAAGATTTTGCTACGAATTATCATGCAAAGAGTAAGGAAGAAATTACATACTGAAATAGCGGAAGAACAATGTGGATTTGTAGAAGGAAAGGGTACAGTAAATGCTGTGTATATGCTGCGAACAGTTATTGAACGTGCTATAGAAGTAAACAAGGATATACATTTTTGCTTTATTGACTACACAAAAGCTTTTGATAGAGTTAGGCATGTCAACATGGTGGATATGCTTGCAGATCTACAAATTGATGGGAAAGATATTAGACTTATAAAAAACATATATTGGAAACAACAAGCTGCCATAAGGATTGATAATGAAGTGGGACAATATCAGCCTATAATAGAGGTCTTAGGCAGGGATGTGTAATGTCTCCAGATCTTTTTACCCTGTATAGTGAAAATATTTTCAGAAATGTAGAAGACATAAATGGAATCAGCATTGGAGGACGAAACGTCAATAACATTAGATATGCAGATGATACAGTATTGATTGCAGACAATGGGCAGCATCTGAAACAATTAGTAGATGCGGTTGTTGTACGCAGTGAGCAACTGGGTTTAGAATTAAATTGTAAAAAGACTCAGGTTATGGTCGTCACTAGGAAGAACGAAGTGCCACAATGTAATATAGAAGTAAATGGGAATATTCTTCAACAAGTGAATCGATACAATTATCTCGGAACAGTCATAACATCTGATGGCAGATGCCTTGAAGAGATTAGAATAAGAATCGCCATTGCGAAAGTAGCCTTTAGCAAGATGAAAAACATTCTGACCAATAAAAAGATGTCAATTGAAACGAGAAAAAGATTGTTGACGGGAATACATACAGCCTGTTCTTTTGTACGGTTAGTCCAACAGTTAGTCAAACAAGCCACTAGAATAACAAAATCATCTGCAACAATTATAGATCATATCTATACTACGTGTGCTGACAACATCACAGAATGTACTATACCTATTAATGCAATGAGCGATCATTACCCAGTATGCTGCACGTGGTTGAAAAGAGGTACCAAAACTCCGAAACACAAACATATAAGTATAAAATATAGAAATTACCAAAACTTCAATCAAGATGCCTTTTTACAAGACTTGCTCAACTCATCTCTGGACTATGTTTACCAGCTTCCTGACCCAGATGATGCTCTGGACCACTGGCTGAAGACCTTTCTAAGCGTATTTGATAAGCATGTTCCATTTAAGGAAGTTCGTGTTAAACATCACACTAAGCCTCCGTGGATCACACAGGAGATAGATGAACTTATGAGAGACAGGGACAGGGCACATAAAAATAGATATCTAACTATGTACCGTAGTCTGAGAAACAAAGTTCAATACGTTATTCGAAAGGAAGTGAAAAACTATTTTAAGAACTTAATAATAGATCAAACCAACAATAAATATATATGGAAAGCAATTAATACCTTGACAAACAAACACAAATCATCACAATCGTTACCATCAAATCAGGTTACATGTAATCAATTCAGTAGTTTCTTTCAGTCTGACATAAACCAACTGAATGCTGCAGTACCAGATGTGCCTCATGACATATCTTTATTATGATCATTCTGTGAGAGCAAATGCTATGGAGACATTCCCACAAACATACCGCTAATGACGACCACTGAAGTATTTACTCATCTCAGTAACCTAAAACACAATAACTCATCAGGACTAGATGGAATCAGTAATGGGATCCTTCGCTATGCTGCACCGGCGATCTGCGAGTCACTAACTTTTATATACAATCAATGTCTCACCAAAGGTCACTTCCCATCAAAATTTAAAATCGCTAAAGTGTATCCTCATTTAAAAGCTGGTTCATTAGACGATTGCATCATGAGTAATTATAGGCCAATTTCCATATTATCCTCTTTATCCAAACAGCTAGAAAAGCACATCCACAAAACAACACTAGAGCACTTAGTTCGCCACAAACTAATAGATGACATTCAGTCAGGATTTGGACCAAAATATTCCTGCGTAACGGCCCTAACACACATGATAGAAAACAGGCATCAAAATATTAACAACAATACTCTATGTGGAACGATGTTTATCTCATCTCATCTCATCTCATCATGTTCCTCTTGTACCTTTCGGTGTCGAGGTGAAATATAAACTTCGTGAGAGTGCCCGGTTATGGGCTTCATATATCGACATTCCAATGGATTCTGCTATTCCCTCCGTCCAACGTTTACGTGGTCGGCCTCTTCCCCTGTTTCCATCTGGTCTGTACATAATTGCTTGTTGTGGCATGCTGTTGACAGGTAACCTACTTGCAGGGCCAAACCATTTGACTTGCTGCTTTCTAATAAAATCTAGTGCTGCTTTAACCCCCATTTTAGTCCTGATTTCTTCATTTCTGATCTTATCTCTTCTTGATACGTTGAGTATTCTTCTCAGGAACCTCATTTCTGTTGTTGTGATTTTCTTTTCTCTTTTTCTGTTATTGTCCAGGTTTGGCATTGGTAGCACAGAGTTGGTAGGAAGATTGTGTTGTAAAGTGCTTTCTTAGTAGTTATTGATTCATGTTTGTTCTTTAGTATTGGTGCCATTTGTCCAATGAGTTGATTTGCCTTATTGCACATATTTTCGATCTCGTCTTCTGATCTGCCATTTGATGATATTATACCTCCTAGGTACTTGAAACTCTTCACTTGTTTCAAGGGATGTTCGTTTAGTTGAATTGTTGTTGTTGTTCTTCTTTAGTTATAGTCATTACCTCTGTTTTGCTTGTGCTAATTTTCATGTTGTGTTCCCTACACATTTCGTTTAGACTATTCATGTGGTCTTGTAATTCAGCTTCTGATTTTGCTATTAGTGCTTGGTCGTCCGCAAACAGGAGTTCTCTAATGGTTAGATTTGCAGATGGTTCTTCTTCTGTGTTCTCGTCATGCGGTATTCTTGCTGTCTCTGCTAGGCTGGTTTCATTATTTCGGCCTCTGTTTCTGCCTTTTTAGCATCCAATTCTGCCTGTTTGGTTTTGGCATCTAATTCTGCCTGTTTTAAAGTGGCGTCTGATTTTCTAGCCTCAGACTCTAATTCTGCCTTTTTAAGTTCTCTTTCAGCAGCTGTCTTCCCTAGCTTTTTCCTGTAATAGGAGATGCTCTGAGTACTTTTTCTCACTCCATTTTGTCAACTCATCACCAGTTAACTTTAATTTCAAACCAGATTCGATGAAATCATTCAATGTAGACATGATGAAATATATTCAATACAATGAATGTACACAAAAAGTTAATTACGGTGTTAGTAAATAGTTTGTACAGGAGGATTTATCAAATACAACCTGTGCCTAAGCCTACACACAAAAGTATATGTGAAAAAAATAATACTTAAGTGAGCTTTGGAGTTCTGGAGGACGGTGGAGAACTGTTCCAGAGAATGGCTGCCTAAACGTTACTACACGGAAAAATGGACTTTCCTTCTTAGTCACTTCGGATGACGCAACAAAAATCTGTTGCTTTTGGAATAAGAAAATATTAGGACATGTATGTTTATGTGGTGTATGCGTTGTCAACTAAGTTTTGTAGGTTTGTGTGCTGTCAAGTATGTTTGTTAGTCGTACTGTCGTCCGTTCAAAACATTCAAACACTTGCTTTCCATGTTACTTTCCTCCCAAAACTTTCCGCTTACACACACTTTCAATTTTATTTTACAACTGATTCAAGATGGATGACACACTCATGTTTCAAATAATCCAATAAGGACGATGCATCCACGTTTACACTGTTAAAAAAAAAAAAACGGATGAAAGCACCCACGTTTACACTTGTCATTCACGTTCACACCGTTCAAAGCCCAGACGAAAGCACCCACGTTCACACTTGTCAGAGTCTTGCTTACAGCAATGACACTGGCTCGTACATACCAACAAGTGTGATACAACACACGGTCACAGAATGACTTAACGTGACGCACTACACTTACAATGCAAACACTTTATTCACACATCTCACTCGTCGCAACAATTTACATGTATCATACAATGACAATGCAATAATACATTCAATAATATATCAATACACTACTACACAACTCACAGGCGCACAGTCATATTTTCTCACAGGCGTTCTCTCTATGGCGTTCATACATACGAGCATCATTCAATCACGTCTGTCTCCGTCAACACTCCCAAGCCGTCTGCCGGCTAACCGCTGTGAGTCCCAATACGTGGGCCTGCGTCACTGCGTGGAGATCATGTCTCACATGCGTTCATCGACTGGCACTTCCTGACACAGTGTGGTTAGCGTCGCTCACCGGTAGACCCCTGGCTGTATTCGCCAGGCGTCATAGACGACGACGCGGTAGAACTAATGGGGAGATTATGACACATATGTTGTCTATATATGTTATGAACAAGAGAGGGGACAGGACACAACCTTGTCGTACCCATTAACATTGCCGGGTTGATAGCCGTTTGGGTCAGTCCGTTTATACTTCTTAGTTTTTCTACGAGCAGAATGAAGATCCCCTGCCGGTTTGCTTGGCCAGTCGCAGGTTTAGGACACTAATCTGACCACAGGGAGTCCATCCCCCATGGCGAGCCATAGCCCCGTTAGTCCATGACCTCGCGGTCATGGTTGCCCGGTCTGCACCACTTGGAGGTGGCGGTTGACTTGTGTAGTCTGTGGGTCATCGGCAGGCTACTAATTTTCGCTCTTCACCCCTCCTGGGAGAGGCTAGCCGATCCTAACCCTGCTGGCTGCAGGGCCAGGCGCATTCCACACCTTACAGACGATGTTTATAGACTTTACAAAAGCATTCGATATGATAGATCATACTATCCTAATTAAAAAAAAAAACTAGAAACAATGAAAGTATGCTTTAATATAGTGACATTAATAAACTCATTCTTATTAGACAGAAAACAAGTAGTATCACACAATAAATCTTTATCCCAAGCCATTACCATTAATACTGGAGTACCTCAGGAGTCTATACTTGCCCTCTGTTATTTGCCATTTATATAAATGATCTTCCCTTATATCTGTCATCGTCCTGCGATCTGTTTGCAGACGACTGCTCAGTATATACAAACGCTATTGATCGTAATGTGCTAGAATTATCCTTGCAAAAGGAAATAAATAGTGTAGTTAATGGAATCATGCAAACCGCATGCAAATTAACATTTCTAAAACAAAATCTATGTTAATAGGAACCTGGCAAAGACTTCACACTCTAAACTCGCAGATAACTCTTCAGCTGCACATTGGTAGCACGCCTATAGAAAGTGTAACCGAGCACAAGGCACCGGGTCTTATCATAGATCAAAATCTATCCTTTAATTCCCATGTTCATGCTCTAGTTAAACAAATAGCCAAATAAGTATACCAACTTGCCAAAATTAAAAACTTCCTCGACGAAAACACAAGAAAGATATTCTATACTTCCCACATACAAACACATACTGATTATTGCTCCACAATCTGGGATGGATGCTCCAAGTCAATAACAAAACGCCTTTATTCTCTCCAGAAAAGGGCAGTGCGTCTAATCAATGGTGATAATTCTAACCTACATGAACGTCTTCAGTTACTGCCACTCCACAAACGCCTACTTTTTAATAAGGCTAAACTAACTCACAAAATCCTATTTCAAAATGCCCCAAGCTACCTTTGGCCATTGTTTAAATATAACGCAAGACATAGCGAACGACTAAATATACTTCATGTCCCTAAACCTAGGATAGACTTATATAAAACAAGCTTAGCATTCTCTGCCACCCAGTTGTGGAATAATCTTCCACAAGAAATCAAAGACACCACCAATCATTATACATACAGTCGCAACCTGTTTGAACACTATCTCAGGACAGACTACATGCCCTCTTTAAAAAAAAAAAAAAAAACAGCAACAAAGACAATAATAATAGTAAATTATCTCGAACGACAACTAGCCAGAAAAAGAAAAAAACAAAACATTCCCATATGTGTGGCACGTTACACCCACATTTGGGTATTATGATGCCCATGTTAAACATTGCCTCAACGAATAATGTATTATTGAGGAATGTCCCGAATGCTGTGATGTCGGTTCCTAAATCAATCAATCAATCAAATCATGTATTATTGATTATTTTTCATGCGTTTAATGCTTATTGTTCTTTTGTTGTTAAAGAATTGCTTCATAAGAGATGTTGAATGAAAGAATGTATGAAAGGAAATAGAGAAGAAGGGCGGAATGTCAGACCGGCCTGCTTGCCCAATTCCTAACCCTTTGAAAATAAAGATTTTCGTTCGTTCGTTCGTTCGTTCGTTCGTTCGTTCGTACGGATGTGAAACTTGGACAATGTGCAATAAGCTGAAAAAACATCTGATGGCTGCAGAAATGTGGTTTCTGAGGAAAATGCAAAGAATACCATGGACAGATGGAAAAACCAATGACCAAGTACTTTCAGGAGACAAATGAAACTCGTAAATTTATTAGAGAAATTAGACGTAGACCAGTGGTTCCCAAGCTTTTCAAGCAGAGGGCCATATCTAATATTTTCGGTAGTTAAGCGGGCTACAATGTTATAAAATTATAAAAGTCGTGCAATATCATTCTTACCTCTCTTAACTTTCGTCAACAAAATTCTAAAACTTTAAAGACAGTCAGTGTCAGTACAGTAGTACACTGCGGTCAATTTTTGGTTTAAAATCAAAAGTTGATTTAATAATAAATTTTAAATCAGTTTCGAACATCGCAATTAATGTAATTAATTTACAATTGTAACTGTTTTTCAAAACCAGTTACTTAAGTTCAGATGCCAGTTTATCAATGTCTGGGCACAAATCTATCGTGCCCAAGTCATAAGCGCAGCTAGGTTACTGTCGGTGAGTCTGGAACGTTGCTTGTTTTGTTTGTTTGTTTGTTTATTTTTTATAACGGTCATTGCGGAAAATTACTACTCGCATCTGTAAGTCGAACCAAAACGACAAATGTATCTCTGGGCGAATGAACGCAAATGTTCAAATTGTTCGACAGGCAATAGACGCTAAAATGATATCAAATGGTCAGCTGAAGGTGAAGCAGGCAGCTCCAGAAATTTACATCTCAGTGCAGAATTGCATTTCAAATCAATTACTTCGTGCTGAAGGTTTTGCTGTAATTTACAGAGCTTGGCATCAGGAAATACGAACGGATGTAAGAAGAGGACAACATTATCCTCCTCTATTGTGAACTCTTTAAATCTCGACTAAAAGATATCCAGAAGACTTTCCACTTTTACTTTATACTGTAACAAGTCACATTTCTTTTCCACCACAAGCGTCTTCAGAGTTGAAAACGCCTCTAAAGTCCCTTCAGTCAACTGTCCGATAAACTGTCGTTGTCTCATTTTAAATGAAGAAATGCCATCACACAAATTTGCGAATAGTTTGCTTTTCCCCCTGGATTCTCGCATTTAAAGAGTTTAAAATGAGATGTCCACAAAAAAAATGCCAGGTCATTAAGCCAGTCATCGTTCAGCAGACATTCCTGTTCTGTGGGCAATTCATTTATTTCAGACAGAAACTGATAGACACTATTTTTCAGTGCTCAGAAATGTGACAGAACTTTCCCTTTAGATAGCCATCTGACATCATAGTGTAATAGTAGGTCACCGTATTCCTCGTTCAGGTCTGATAGAAACTGTCTGATCTCACGACTGTTCAGCGCCTTACTTCGAATTTTTTTCACACATCTCAAAACAACATCCATGATATGTTTCAGATTTAATGTCTTTCCACAGAGAGCTACTTGGTGAATGATATAATGATATTTTAATATTGTGCGGCCAAGAAACTACTCCAATAATGCTAGGCATCCAGACATTTTACCCGTCAAAGCCGGAGCACCGTCGGTGCATACACTGTACAATTTGGTCCATTCTATGTTGTTTTTCACTCTGCTAAACAGTTGTAACAGACGACAACATGGTGCTTTGCGCACTCTGATTGGTCGACAAGGCTGGGATATGGGAACTTCATAACGTTCGTTGCGAACTGAACAGGCGCATTCGATAATATCTGCGTATAACAACCATGAGCAGAGTAAATTATCGCACGCTGACGGGGCTCTCCGAGTGCATTTTTGAAATTATAAAAATATATTATATTAAATAACGAGGCCTCGCGTGCCACTTTCTGACAGCTGGCGGGCCACAAGTGGCCTGCGGGCCGTAGTTTGGGAACCTCTGACGTAGACAGTCAAAATATTTTGGACATGTTATGAGAAAAAAACTTTATTGGAGAACATAGTGACAGCTGGCAAGTGTCGTAAGTAAAGAATGTCGTAGTAGTTATTTGTTCTTCTTTACTGTTTTAGTGTCGTCCCTGGAGTGAGGGGAATCAACACCCACATTTATTTTAATTCAATATCACTATCATGGAGATATCCAGCAGACTCCGTCCACAACACTCCCTCAATCTGAAGACACATTTTTCTCACTCTTACTCACCCCTGGATCATGTCCCCTCTCATTCTTCCCCAACATAACATACTAGACAACTCTAGCTTCAACAAATAATAAAAAGAGATTTATTAAAGCAAAGAGTATATGTAGGAGAAGTGTGTGTGTGTGTATAATGTGTAGAATGTGTGACGTATATTCTAAGGTGTATATAGACTCAGATCAGTGTTCAGGAGTATAGTCATTCTCATCACTGTGCTGAGAACACACTAGCACCATGTATTCCAGACAAACAACCTCACCGAGGTGATGCTTCTCCGGTCACGTGAAGAGTTTCTCCGCTATCTCTAGAGGCATCCAGATGTTTGGACATCCATGACAAACACTGTCTAATGAGAGTCTTCAATCTAATTCACACTATGAATTTCCTCTGTTATTAACTGTTTGTTACTCAGAGAATTCTAACACTGTTGTCACTGTTACTTGGGAAATCTTAATTGATCTAGTGTCACTGGTTGTAAAGATTCCCCATATTAACACCACAATCTGAATGTTCCAGGTATTTCTATAAATTTATATGAATGTTCCTGGTATCAGTGTTGTATATGTATATAATGTTCTGACTGTTCAGTGATACAACTATCACTTGCTAAACATAAGTATCATCAGCATGTCCTGCTCAGCAGAAGCCAGGTTCCCGCAGACCAACTTGGGTATAAGCCCAATGTAGAGGCCTCTCAGCAACTTCTGTCTTCAAATCCTGAGCCATCATCTTCTAAACTGTGTTCTAGCTTCACTGTTGAATATCATAGCACACCTACGTGGAACCTGTTGAGTAGAGAGTACTATGGTGAGAGCAACTCAACCCTGGCCGGAATTAGGTGATTGTAGGCCAATAGCAGCACCCAGATCTACAACAGAGATCCGATCTCTGTCATATGGCCAAATAGCTCATCACGTGGTCTGAGACATGGCAACACCAGGAAAGAATAAAGGAACGGGTAGAAACCCAGCAGATGCCCTACTGGAAGATCCTACCATTTCACATTCCCCTCCTCCCTCCCAACCATCCTCAGTCTCTCTAATTATTATCCCACTACATTGTCCTCAACTCCCTGAGTAAAATGATATATCACATAAGCTAGTTAAAGCCACACAATAGGATACTAGTGCCGACGCTCCAATAATACTTTCTAGCACCGCACTTATAGAACATTCTATCACCACACCTATAATACATTACATCACCGCACAGTACTGTACTCTATTCCTAATCGTACTCTAAGTTAGATATGATTAATATAATACCATATGCCTATTCCGGTTGCTGATTGAAACTATGCAATCACAGACTGGATCTATGTCCGCCGATAAATATCAACAATTTGACACTATAGTTTCTTTCATTGAACACAACTCAGAAACTGCACCGATCCTTCAAACTTCAGAAATCTTGGTCGACTAACTCCACTTGTTTACCGCAACGGGTTTTATCTCGGGCTTGAGTGACGTCACCAAAAAGTTTAGACGCATCGGCGTCGAGAAGTTGTTTTTCTCTTTATTTTTCCCAACTCAATGTGAACATCTGACTGGTGTCCCCTTTCATCTGGGAAATTGTCTCCTGTCTGTGATCTAGAGATCTTCTCCACATCAAAAGACTCCATCCGACGTCTGGCCAAACATTCCGTCTACCACTTCAAAGGCTAACAACCGCCCTGGCAGCCGTCTGGCGTTATTCTTCGTTTCTCGAACAACCCACATCATAACAAAATGCCGATCGTGTGTAGACATCTTGACGCGACTTATTTTTCTCATTCTATACAACATCAAAGGGTTGCCTGTTTTTGCAGACGAATGTCGGGTCTTGTTTGTCATCGATCGAAACTAACAAGCTTATTTTTCGTGACAGCAAGATCGAAGGGAACAGACCAAGAGGAAGACCGAGAGGAAAATACCAGGATGGCTTGGCCACATGGCATGGACGAGACAGGAACATTGAGCTGATCCACGACTCTGGTGATCGAGTGAAATGGCGAGTCATGACCGCCCACGCTTTCCGGCATGGCACATGATTGATTGATTGATTGTTTATGTAAACAGGCCGCGCCCTACGTCACACGAAGTTAGTGAATATTTAGTTCTGAAATTTTAGCTTTTTAAAATATAATGTGACATGTGTCTAAACAAAAGCTAACGTTGCACAATAACTACAGGACCCTTTTGCAGGCTTTAAGGCGCATTCGGCATATGGTGGGCGATTGGTATCATTCATGCCTTCGATTTGACTCCACAAGGCATGTCCTGGTATCCACGTTAGACTGGTTTGACCTGGGAACCCAGGCGAATGTTAAGTCCCATTATGTCCCATGCGGATGGAACCCATGACTACATGGCGTCTAGCTATCAGGCTTCCGCCGCTGCCCACACGGACTGAGGCATCAGTTAGCCAGTGTTATATGTTACCTGTGTTTAACCAGTGTTATATGTTACCTGTGTTTAACCAGTGTTATATGTTACCTGTGTTTAACCAGTGTTATATGTTACCTGTGTTTAACCAGTGTTATATGTCACCTGTCTTTAACCAGTGTTATATGTTACCTGTCTTTAACCAGTGTTATATGTTACTTGTGTTTTACTAGTGTTATATGTTACCTACGTTTAACCAGTGTTATATGTTACCTGTGTTTAACCAGTGTTATATGTTACCTATGTTTAACCAGTGTTATATGTTACCTGTGTTTAACTAGTGTTATATGTTACCTGTGTTTAACCAGTGTTATATGTTACCTGTGTTTAACCAGTGTTATATGTTACCTGTGTTTAACCAGTGTTATATGTTACCTGTGTTTAACCAGTGTTCTACGTTATTAATAATAACTATAAACATCGTGGTAACAACTGTGACACCACATTGTGTAGCATCTTGTATTTTCTACTTGTATTTTAGTTCAAAAGAAACAGCCAGACCAGATGAAATCACAATAGAGGAATTAGGAGCACATAGAGAATTTGGAAGAGAAACCATAACTAATCTGTGGAATTACATTTTCAACAGTGGGAATATAATCGTGATATGCTGGAATCTGAAATATTTCTATTGCCTTGTGATGAGAAGAAAGGCATGGGAGAACATAATGAAAACTGGAAATATCGAGGGGGAGAGGTAGAGGCAGACCAAGAGAAATGATGCTTGATGGATTGAGACTGTGGCATTGAGGAATACCATCAGCAGAGTTGATTCAGAAAACCAAAGACCGAGTCCTGTGGAGAGTCATGAACGCCTACGCCAGCTGGCATGGTACTTGATGATGATGATGATGATGATGCCATTAGATATTTCACCGTTTGTCTGCCAATTGCGCGCTTTCCATGCAAACAGTATAGGTTCTAAGTAGTCCTTCAACACTGTTTTTCTCACTGCATTTGACCATATTGTTAGTGGCCATTATATTCTTCATCTTGCAAAAGGCTACCTTTGCCTTAGCGATCCTTGATCTTTGCTGTATCTCTAAAAGCCATCTTCCATAAGACATGACTGTTCCATTTGTACGATTACTCCACTGCTTTTATGCGACCGTTATTGTGGAGAAGGCGCATGATTGGTGCATTTCTTCGCCGCACATCTACGCACCACAAATAAATAGCGTTCACAGGAAGTCAGTGTAGTCTTGCACAGATTTCAAGGTTGTCCGATGGGGCAGAACAGAGGCAGCCGCTCCTTCGAAGTCAAGCTGTCAAATGTTGAACAATACGAATTCATTCTTTCAGTCACCATGGAAACGAAATAGAAAATGTAAGATGTTTATAGTGCTTAATTATATTTCCTGTGTTTGCTTAGTTAGTTGATTAGTTAGAGTACAAATCATCAACATTACACGACAAACTATTGCTATTTAGTATTAGTACTAAAACTACTATTAGTCCATGAGTGCTCATGGCTCATGTCCTTTTCTCATTATATCCATTCAGCGTGTAGTGACTGATGACACGAGTTCTACCTTAATTGACTGTTTCTTTGGTTTCCCCCATTGCAAGCTCAAACTCGTTGTGTAGTAAATGTGTTCGTTGTCTTTGTGAATGAAAACTGTATTGTTTCATAGTTTGATTGTTTGTAGACTAGTGTTCTGGTTGACAGAGAAACAGTAGGTCGGTAGACAGACCGTCAAGCGGTTGCTAGTGAGAAGGTAGGTGCAGATAGGTAGAAGCAGGAATGGCGTCGTCGGCCGCTACATGCTGAGTGAGACCCAGGTAGGGATTCGAGCACCTATCTATAGCAGTGTTTCCCAACACCGGGGGAGCAATTCGATTGTTAAGGGGGGCTATTCGAAAATGGACTCGACCAGAGTTTAAGTTAACCGTATGGCGACTCTCAGTCAGCGACACTCAGGGAAGAAAAATTGTTGCTTAAAATTGATGAAAGATGAAAATCCAAAAATGCTTCTTGTGCATTGTGTTATTCACAGGGAAAACCTGGTAGTTAAAAACATTTCGCCTGTTTTAAATGAAGTACTAAATTTAGTTATAAAATGTATTAATGCTATTAAAGCTAGTGCCAACTGTGAACGTCTCTTCAAGTTATTTTGTGAAGAAAAATAAATGATGACCATGTGAGACTTATACTTCACACTGAAGTAAGATGGCTCTCGAAAGGGAACTGCTTGAAAAGATTTATGGAACTATTTGATACTCTTAGTGATTTTTTAAGTGACGAACCTGAAATGAAAAATCTGTTATCGGTCTATGGTAAGGCATTTGTGAGTTATTTAGCCGATATCTTTGAAAAACTAAATATTAAATAAACAACTTCAAGGAACAAATAAAACTCTTGTCGACGCAAAAGCGAAGATATTTGGTATCATTACCTTTATTGAACCATGTCAGACATATATTTACAACAAAAATTTTGAAAAGTTTCATTTGCTCCAAAAATGTGAAGTGACTGATACCACTATATATGTTATCGTCGATCATCTGAAAATTTTATCGGCTGATTTAACAGAAAGATTTTCTGATTTGAAACAAATCGATTTCCCAACCTGGATGATGTAGCCAATGTTAGTGGATTTGTCTGATATTTTAAATATACAGTATCAAGAAGATATCACAGAAATGCAAAATGATGAGTCAATTAAAACGTGATTTAATATAAAAAGAGCGATGGCATGGCTTTTTGAGGAAACCGAAATCAAATATCCAGATGCAACCAAATGTGCAAGAGAACTATTGTTACCGTTTCCGTCTTCATATTTAGCTGAATGCGGATTAAGTGCCATAAATGATTTGCTGCTAAAAAAAAAAAATCGAAATCGGCTGGATATAACAAAACGGTTAGACTTGAGACTGAAGTTAACTAAATTAGAACTTGACATAAAATCTCTTTGCAGCAAGCATCAAGCGCAAGGATCTCACTAAATTTAAATAATAAATAATTACTAATAATTAAAATAAAATAGAAAAATCTGTCATTACAATTATTGTGTACTTGAATTTCAGTTCACCATTATATTTTTTGAAAATTTACTTACTGTGTTTGCTCAATAATTTCCAAATGATTTCTTCCTAAAACCTATCATTCAAGTTTCTTTAGTGAACATTTCAAATTTTCTTCTTCTTCTTCTTCTTCTTCTTCTTCTTCTTCTTCTTCTTCTTCTTCTTCTTCTTCTTCTTCTTCTTCTTCTTCTTCTTCTTCTTCTTCTTCTTCGTCTTCGTCTTCGTCTTCGTCTTCGTCTTCGTCTTCGTCTTCTTCTTCTTCTTCTTCTTCTTCTTCTTCTTCTTCTTCTTCTTCTTCTTCTTCTTCTTCTTCTTCTTCTTCTTCTTCTTCTTCTTCTTCTTCTTCTCCTTCTCCTTCTCCTTCTCCTTCTCCTTCTCCTTCTCCTTCTCCTTCTTCTTCTTCTTCTTCTTCTTCTTCAGCGTTCCGAGCCATTGAGGTTGTTTGCTGCAGATCCAATCCGTATCCATTCTTCTCTCTGGTTGACCTTTTCTTGCCAGTCGTTGATTCCAAGTGCTTGTAGGTCTGTATATATATTATCTTCTGTATATATATTATCTCTCCACCGTTTTCTTGGTCTACTTCGGGGTCTACGGTCATTTATTTCCTGAGTGTAAGCGAGTTTTGTTTCCCTATTGTCTTTCATTCTTTCTATATGCCCCAGCCATTGTAGTCTATTAGTCTTCATGATACCAGTGATTAGCGGGGACTTAAACAGATCATAAATGTTTTTCCTCTTTTCCACTCTCCACTTTGTGTATCCCTAATGGGTCCAAAGATGCGTCTTAAGACTTTGTTCTCAAAAGTTTGTAACAAGGCTTCGTCTCCTTTCGTTGTACTCCAGGTTTCAGAGCCATACAGCACAACTGGTCTGATCAAATTTCAAATTTTTAATATTAAAAATTATGTATATGTTCAGGAGGGTGGGGGTGGGGGGGGGGGGGAATAAGAATTTTAGAAAGGCTTAGGTGGGGCATAGCACAAAAAAGGTTGGGAAACACTGATCTATAGGCTGAAGGGTTGGATGTGCAGTGAGGATAATCTGAATACTAAGTAACTTAGGTTAGCGGGGTAGGGGTATTCAATATCAAAAAAAGATGTAAGACGCCTCCTTTCCTCCGTTAGTATACGGGACACCCTTGGGCAAGGTGAAGTGCCCTTTTAGCCCCCCCCCCCCCCATCCCCTCTTCCAAAAACAAAAATAATCAGGGTTACCAGAAGCCACGTGAGCAGGTGGTGGGTGGAGTGTGAGAGCAGTCGACAGATTGCTCTTGGTTATGGTCTACACTCTTCGGCGAGAGGCAGATGATCTCATCTGTAGAGATAATGGTTATGACCACGACTAGTACAGTCACTGCCCCGAAGGAAAGCAACGGCAAACTACCTTCTGCAAAATATGGCATGAAACTCTAACACATCCTAATGAAAGAAAACATAATAAGAAAGAGATCTTGTGGCGAGACCCCCCGCCCCCTCCCCCAGGCCAAGCAGATCAGATAACACAGGGGAAGAGTGTGACACAGGGACAACACTAGTAATCTTGATGACGGAGATAATCCCGACGGCGTTAGCAAGGAAATCCCATTTATCAGTCTAAGAAGCAGCGCGAGACTAGGAACGCGAAATGTGAGAAGCCTGTGTGAGGGAACACTTAAGGTAATATGTGATGAGATTGAGAGTTTGAATATTCAAATTTTAGAAATTAGTGAACATCGCTGGAGAGGGAAGGGACATTTTAAAAATGAAAATGGAAGTCTTGTTATGTATTCTGGTAGAGACGCCAGAGGCCAGAGCGGAGTGGTATTTTGTTTTGAAAAAAACATCAAAAGCTTTAATTGGATATAACCCGGTTAATGATAGCAACCTCACTAATAGACTTAGAGGCCATTCAAAACTCTCATACAGATATATGCACCTACATCAACAGCAGAGGATGACGAAATTGAAGGCTTTTACAACACACTGCAAGACATATTATATAAGATTAGTCATAATGATATAACAAAGATAATGGGAGATTTTAATGGTAAAGTAGGTACAGGAAGAGCTGAAAATGAGGGACACGTTTTAGGAAAATTTGGATTGGGAAAAAGAAATGATGCAGGTGACAAATTAATTGAATTTTTCACAGAAAATGAGTTAACTATAGCCAACACACTTTTTAAACAACACCCAGGAAGACTCTACACATGGACCAAGGCCACTTCGTTTTGATCTCACAAAAATACCAGATGCATACAACGTAGAAGTGAAAAATCGTTCTGGGGTCTTGATGTCTATGCAGAAGGAAATGACACCTGATGAATTGGCAGTAGAAGCTAGAGATATCTTGATAACAGCAACCAAAGATTTAATTCCGGCCAAGAATAAGCAACATAAGCTATGGATTACATCAGGCATGTTAGAATTAATAAAACGACGAAGGGAACTGAAACTGAAAGGATGAGAAACCGTTAACAGCAGGTTGGTTAGTTGTATATCCTTTGCAGGACGTTGCAGTCAACACCAGCATTTCTTGGTGTTGTACTTTTTAAGTGTACATTCAGTAGTTTGCCATTGCTTTCTGAATGATCGGCACCCATACCATTTCGTAAAAAAACAGCGCAACGCGGTCTGATGCCAAATTGCACGCACTTGTGTTTCGAACATGGGTATGTGGAATCACGAACCGCGTCCGGAATTCCATCTTCACGGAGCCCGCGATAACCGCAGGATGAAGTATTAATCTTTAACACGAGAAATAATAAAGAACACAAGAAAGGACAAAAACCAGTATATACAAGATTGCTGTACCAGAATAGAGCAATATAATAAGAATGAAAGAGATTACGAAATGTCAAAGAAATATAGTTATTGACAAGGAATGTTTAATCTCAATTAAATGTTATTTGTGACAAGTTGGGAAATACCCTAACAGACACTAGAAAAATCCTAGAAAGATGGAAGGAATGCTGCAGTGGAATGTATTATATGAATGACAGACGATGTGAATGAGATACATGAACCAATGACAGTAGAGACAGAACCTGAACCCTCATCATATGAAATTGTATGGGCAATAAAGGAGAATGGTATATCGCCAGGATGTGAGGAGGTACCAGCTGAACTATTTAAAGCCGAAGGAGAAGAAAGGATACAAATCTATAACGCATTATGTAACCAAAAAAAAAAAAAAAAAAAAAAAAGAAATATGGTATTTTGTCAAAGGATTGGAAGAAAACTATCTTCATTCCAATAACAAAAAAGGGCAACCTGAAATTATGCACCAACTATAGAACTGTTGCCTTGACCAGTCATGCAAGTAAAATTCTACTAAAAATCAAAATGGAAAGACTTCGTAAGAAAATGGAAGAAGAGATTGACGTGGTTCAAGCTGAATTTAGACAACGAAGAGGAAAAAGAGATCACATACTCAACATGCGTTTAATAAAAGAGACGTGTAGAGAATTTAATGTTAACTTATTCTCTTGGTTTGTGGGTTATTCAAAACCATTTGACAGTGTACAACATCAGAAACTTTGGGAAATCATGGAGAAAATGGGTATTCCATCACATTTAGTACAACTCATAAAAATGCTCTATCTAGACCAGTGGTTCTCAACCGGTGGGGAATTATTCCCCCCCCCCCCTGCCGGAGGTGGGAATTTTTAGGGCTTCCAGGGTTGGGGGGGGGGGAGGGGGGGAGAGTGATTAAGACCACAGATTGGCAGACTCAAACTGGCTTCAGCGAATGCAACATTTAAAAAAAAAAGATGTCTTCAACAACACCCGGGAGTCATGAACTGCGGAAATCCTGGCTGGGCAATAAAGCTGATGAGATTCAAAGCTTTGCTGACATGCATGGTTATGAAAAAAACTCTATGACTAACTAAAAGCGGTCTATGGCCCTATATCACCAGGCATAGTTTCCCTTCTTAGTGAAGATGGGGGAACACTTCTCACCGACAAGAAAGAAATCTTCCAACGCTGGGCAGAGCATTTTAGCAACATCTTAAATGCAACCTATTTCATCAATGACGAAACCATCAAATGCCTTCCCCAAATCCCCACTTAGATTTGTCAAGTCTGACTTACCAACCATAGTGGGGATTACCAAAGCTATCAATCAACTGTCCAGCGGTAAAGCTCCTGGTCCTGACTCAATCCCAGCAGAGATCTATAAAGCAGGTGGACCGGTTCTGAGAGGTCGATCTCGACAGCACTTTTTAGCGCTATCAAGAGAAGTCGCCCTAATTTATCAAGAAGCCTGATTCGGGGGAGGAAAATGGTTCGCAAAACCAACTCAAAGAAACGGCAGCCTCACAAGATGTGCAGCGTTGGAGCCACCAAGCCTGCACAGAGGACGAATGTGGAGAACCTGCCTGCTAGCTGCAGTAAAGACCATTTAGCTACAGTCAAATCAAGTGATGCTACCACGAGAAAGACGGATGTCAGCCCACCACAGACAAGAGCCAAGACAGCCGAGAAGAAGGAGGAGAAAGACACCAGAGTCGGTAACACCGACCTCAAGACAGCCAGATGGGTTGTAAAACGTGTTCAAGTGGAGCTGTCAGATGACGAAATCATGAAACAGCTACAGGAGGAAAACCTACACATGAGAATTCTGAAGGCACAGCGGATCTTGACATACTCAAAGATACCAACCTCACTGGCGGTGGTGACGACTAAGGGCAACGAGATTCCACACCAGGTGTCAATGAACAACATAACTCAACAGCCTGATTGGTTTATACCAAGAATCAACCAATGCTTAAGATGCCAGAGGGCCGGCCACAGTCGAACAATCTGCCGCAGCAAGACTGAAATCTGCCGTTACTGTGCCGATCACCACGCATTCAGGGAGTGTCCGCTGGCAAAACAGGACACCGACTTCGGAGCACCCAATGACAAGAGGAAATGCGCCACTGCATGGGCAATCATGGAGCAAGGTACCTGGGCTGTCCGTACCTCCAAAGACATAGAGATGTACTAAAGATCGCCATAACGACGAAAACACCATTCAAAGAAGCAATACGGTGGTGCGAGACAGCACCATGCATCTCGCAAGCGGAAAAATCAATGTTGCAAAGCCAGATTGACGAATTAAAAAGACAAATCAAGCTGCTCCTAACACCGTCACAAAACAGTGACAATGAAAAACTGCTTGCGGAAATGAAGGAGATATAGCAAAGCATCAAACAAGAGATGGAGCGCATGGCCGAGTTGAAGAAGGAGAACGAAGAAATCTTACACATTATCAAGACCGAAAGAGAATTGCACAGAGCTGAAATGGAACTAATGCAAAACAAGCTAGATGAACCCATTAAAAAGAACGCAGAGACACCGCCAGATGAAACTCAACTGAAAAACATCGACAAATTGATGACGACAATCCACAAGAAAGAAGACAAGAAGACGCAAGATGAAGCCAACACCATGCCCAAGCAAAAACAGCAAACTAAGGACACCAGCCCAGCCATGATGCCCAAAAAGAGTCAGGGGAAACCAGAAATCAACCAGACTCAACAAGAAAGTACGAAGTAAAACACCGACAAACCGGAAGAAGACTGGGGCATATACAAGAAAGGAGCATCAGAGGCTGAACATGACAAGGTGTGGAATATTGTCGAAAGACGGAACGAACCAAAAGTCAGAGCAGCAATGAAGGAGCCTCTAGACAGCCCCACATGGTTCAAAGAATATAAAAGGGGAATGAATCGCCTCAGACAGAAAATGAGGGAACGACAAAAACAAGAAGATGCATGGTCCACCAACAGCTCCAGCTCAGAGGAAGAGGAAGACTAACCAATAACCTCACAAGAAGCCAATATGATGACAGCACCCTAGCACAGCAGACGAGCCAGAAGCCAACACTGACAGAAGAAACTGCCTAAAAACACACAAAAGGAAAACTTGCCGGCCAACGAATCCCCCTTGCTGACGTCACAGACACAACCTGCACAACAGATAAGCCAGCTTCTAATGGCACGCAGAGAAAGTAATAATCCACGCACCATGAACCACCGCTATTATAACCGATGCCGCACGGGCTGGTTGAAACAAGGTGGAAAGTTTTTTTTTTTTTTCAAAAATTGGAGTTGGAGTTGGAGCTGAAAGGGCAGCTTCACCAAGTCTTTACAAACATATGGGTGAACGAGACCACGCTACAAGATTTCAAGGACGCGTCTACAGTCCACGTATACAAACGTAAAGGAAACTGCCAATCCTGTCACAACCACCGAGGCATCTCCTTGCTCTCAATTGTAGGGAACATACTAGCCAAAATTCTTCTCAATCGCCTCACAGCCCATCTCGACCAAGGTCTTCTTCCCGAGAGTCAATGTGGCTTTAGAAAAGAACAATGAACTGTTGACATGTCGCTGCTATGCAATTGCAAAAGAAATGCCAGGAACAGAACTCTTGAAATATTTCCCACTTTTATTGATCTTACCATGGCTTTTGATACAGTCAGCTGAGAAGGACTGTGGGAGATTATGGCGAAGTATGACTGTCCACGAAAGTTTTCCCAAATAGTGCGGTTATTTTATGATGGTATGCAGGCAAGAGTACAGGAAAATTGCGAATTGTATGTGTCGTAATAAGTGTCGTCCCTGGGGTGAGGGGAATCAATACCCACATTCTTTTAACCCCATATCATTATCTTGAGGATCTTCTGGATTTCTGTCCACAAAACCCCATAAGTCCTTGGATCACACACTCTCTCTCTCTCTCTCTCTCTCTCTCTCTCTCTCTCTCTCTCTCTCTCTCTCTCTCTCTCTCTCTCTCTCTCTCTCTCTCTCTCTCTTACCACTAGACCATGCCACCTCTCATTCTTTTCCAAAACATACTACACAAATCTAGCTTCTAAAAAAATGACAAATTAATTTAATAAAGAAAAGTGTCAGGTATGTGCAAAGTGTATGTGTAGAATGTCTGTTGTATAATCTAGTGTGTAGGCAGAATCAGACCGAACAGCTCAGGAGCAAAGTCTGCTTTCATCCCAGTACCGGCCACACAACAGCAACATAGATCAAGTACAGAAGGGCCTCACCAAATGATGCGTCTCTCTGGCCAGGTGTCGACTTCCTCCAGTGGCTCTTGGATAGTCCGGATGCCTGGTCACCAATAGTGGATATAGTCCAATACTGACCATGAATCTGACACATGCAGTGTAACTAATATGTCACTAAAAGTTATGTGGTCTGATATCCCTTGTACAGTAAAATAAATGTTTACTGTCACGTTGAAACAAAATGTTAGTAGTTAATTTCACACCGGAATTCACCATTTGGAAAACACAATGTTAATTTTTAATGTCTTTATATAACTACTATTGTTCCTGTTACTGGTGGTATTGTAAGTATCTTCACTCTACTATGATGAGAACTACCACTGAAGAATCACTCTTAGATGATCATCGGTTCCTGCTCAGCAGAGGCCAGGTTCTTGCAGACCCTCTGGGTTATGGGCCCAGTGCAAAAGCCGCTGAGTAAAAACTGTCTTCAATGATCGAGCCATAATCTTCTTCTATGACTTTTCTGCTAGCTTTTTGGAAAACATAGTGGAACCTGTTGAAGAGAGAACACACCTGGTGAGAGCAACCCGATTCCGACCTTTATTAGGTGAGTGTAGGCCGACGGCCGTACTCGGATATTTAATAGAGAACTAAACTCTGGCATAAGGCAGAGGAGCTCATCACATCGGTCTGAGTCATGGTAAGACAAGGAAAGACTAATGGAAAAGTGCAGAAATCCAGTAGATACCCTACTGGAAGATCCTACCATTTTACATTTCCTTTATCCCCCCAACCACTTTCAATCTCCCTAAATATCATCCCACTACATTGTTCTTAACTCACTGAGTTAATTGATATCTCACAGTAGCTAGTTTAAGCACCGCGATAGCCTACTGTTGCCGATGCTCCTATAATACGTTCTCACAACGCACATTACTGCACTCGATTCATAAGAATAATCTAATTTGGTTGTATTTAATTAAATACCATATATTTATTCCTATTTGAAATCGAGACTACTAAATCACACAATGGATAAATGTCCGCCGATGTAAATCAACATAAGACACTGTAGTCTCTGTCCATAATCAAACCCGAAACATCACACACGTCCTTGTTGCCTCACAACATTTGGTCGACTCTCCCCAAAGTTGTTTGTCCAGACTGTTTTAATACTGTGTCTGAATGACGTCACATATCTGACTAGACACAAGGCGTCGAGAAGCTATTTTTTTTATCTCCTTTTTCGACTCTATGTAAACAACTGGCTGTCCCGCTTTCATCTGGGGAATTGTTTCCGGTACTTCAAAAAGTCGTGCCGGTCTGTAATCTGGAGAATCTTTTCCCCACAACAAAAGATCTTGCCGACTTCCATCAGGACAGTCTGTCTCCAACATCAAAGGATGGCCGCAGCCTGTAGACGAATGGCGCGACAGTTTCATCGATCTACAACTCCAAGAATTTCCGCGACATAAGTCCCCTCTTAAGAGAGTAGTCCGCATCAACTCTTTCTCATTGGAGGTTCGATCCAGATGATCTATTCCTCTTCTTCAGAAGCTTGGTGTCTAGATAGGAAATCAACTCCAACATTTTTCTTACCAGGTATATACTCCACCGTGAAGTGGTAGGGCTAAAGCAGCAACGACCACCGCATCAAAAGGGCGTTGAGCTTCTGAGAAGTGGCCAGGAATATCAGGGGTTGATGATCCGACTGGACCCGAAACTGAACTCCATATAAATAGGGCTGGAATTTTTGCACGGCCCATACGAGAGACAAACACTCCCTCTCGACGGTCGAATAATTTCTTTCAGCCGGGAGAAGTTTCTTGCTTGCGTATGCCACTGGTTTCAAAACCGAAGCATCGTCTTTCCCTTCCTGTAACAAGGCTGCTCCAATTCCTATCCCACTCGCATCCGTTCTCAACACAAAAGGCTTGGAAAGGTCGGAGAGCTGTAAAACAGGTTCAACTGACTGTATGCACTCTCGCACTCGGGTGTCCATCCGATTGGATCCGGGGATCCCTTTTTCAAGGTTTCCGTTAATGGAGCTCCCAGTTCAGTGAAATGCGGGATGAATGTTTGGTAAAACCCACACAAGGAGAGAAAGGATCGCACGTCCTTCTTCGTTTTTTGGCCTTGGAGCATGTCTGATCTTTTCTAGGTTCTTCTCCTCCGGGACAATTTGTACTGGAGTGATGGTGTGACCCAGAAATTTCAGAGTCTGGTAACCAATCATGCACTTGGTTGGGCGAGCGGTAAGCCCTGCTTCTCTGAGCCTATTGAAAACTCTCTCCAAGGATTGCAAATGGTCATCCAAGCTGTCACTGACAATCAGTATATCATCCATAAACGTGATAATGGACGGATCCTGTAAGGGATCTAGCAAGGTCCTCATCATGCGAGTAAACACACTAGGTGCATTGCTGAGTCCAAAGGGCATGACATTGAATTCGTAGTGTCCACTGGGGGTACTGAAAGCCAGCAGGGGTCGGACCTCTGGTTTGACTGGGATCTGATAATACGCCCGAATCAGATCCACTTTTGAGAAGTACCTAGCCTTATGGAGCTTAGCGAATAACTGTGTTGGATTCGGCAAAGGTTCCACTGAAATTGAGTGTGACTGTTGAAGAGTCAATAGTCTATACATGTCAGAGTCTTGTATGTAAGTAATAGTGTAATTGCCAGTATGTAAGCGAGGGTCAGTGTAAGCAATAGCGGAGGTCAAGGGCAGTAGGAGACATCACGGCTTGGCTAACGGACGGTCAGGCAAGAAGCCCGTGGACAGACCCACGTGATGTGGGAAGGTCAAGGAGGACAGAGTCAGTGTGTGTGAGACAGCGAATAGAGACGGACATGTGGAGATCTAGCGAGTGATAGAACGATCGAACGATAGTGTTGTGACGGATAGATGAGATGAACGTTGTGTATTGATATTCGAGGAATGTACTAACTGTGATATGTGCGGGATGATGTGAGACTGTGATTGCGGATGGTCATACGGGCGACACTGTAAATATCGCCCGTATGACCATTCGCAATCACAGTCTCACATCATCCCGCACATATCACAGTTAGTACATTCCTCGAATATCAATACACAACTTTCATCTCATCTATCCGTCACAACACTATCGTTCGATCGTTCTATCACTCGCTAGATCTCCACACGTCCGTCTCTATTCGCTGTCTCACACACACTGACTCCGTCCTCCTTGACCTTCCCACATCACGTGGGTCTGTCCACGGGCTTCTTGCCTGACCGTCCGTTAGCCAAGCCGTGATGTCTCCTACTGCCCTTGACCTCCGCTATTGCTTACACTGACTCTCGCTTACATACTGGCAATTACACTATTACTTACATACAAGACCCTAACAATACACAACCGGTGTTCTCCACTTGGTTTGCATAACAAAACCATCCCCGCATTGTATGGGGATGTGGAAGGCGCAATCACGTCATCCTTTAGCAGTTTCTGTATTTCCTCCTCCAGGGTCTTTTCTTTAGAGAATAGCACTGGGTAAACCTTTTGGCGAACAGGCTCTTGTGTGGTCAAGGTCATCTCGAACTCAACCAACCTCGTTCGTCCTGATTTATCAGTCAGTATCTGCTTATGAGACTCAAGAACCTGGGTAATCTTTTCCCTCTCCTGGGGAGTCAGATCAGGGTTCACCTGCACATCCCTTTAGGTTTCCTGGTGTACCAGTGGATATTCCCTGCCCTCATTGGTTCCCGTTTCAGTCTCCACTGCGACTGCCATTGCCATGAGGTGGGCTGCTTTGTCTCCGGGTCTCTCCTCGTACTTCCGCAGGGGATTAATATGGAAAATCTTCGACTTTCCCCGGATTCGGATCTGATAGTTGGTTCTGGAGACCACCCTTTCCACGGGAAATGGTCCGTGCCAACCTATCTCCAGTTTGTTGGTTCCCGTTGGGAGTAGCAACAAGACCTTGTCTCCCACCTCTAGAGATCTGTCTTTAGACCTACGGATGTAGTAAGCCGCATGTCTTTTTCTGGCCTTTCGCAAGTTCTGAGTCACCAGAGTCCAGCCCGTGTGAAGTTTTTTTTCCAGTTCCTCCACGTATTTATAGGAGGAGATCACTTCTTCTGACGTCCCCTCCTCAGTCCAACTCCTCAACATGGCTTCCAATGGTCCTTTGATTGGACGACCAAACAGCAAAGTAGCGGGTGGTAGTCCTGTTGAGCCATGAGGCACTTCCTGATAGGCGAAAAGTGTTTGTGGGATATATTCATACCACCTATCAGGTTTTTCTTGTGTTTGTTTCCGGAGCATTGTCATCAACGTGCCGTTGAAACGCTCTACTTGTCCATTGACTTGAGGGTGGTAAGGACTGGTGTGAATGTGGTTAGAGTGGAACACCCTAAATACCTCCTCCATGAGTTTCCCACAAAACTGGGACCCATTGTCGGTCAGAATCTGATTAGGGAAGCTTAATCTGGTAAAGGCCTCCATCAGTGCGTCAACCACTCGTTTCGAGTCAATTGTGGTCAATGGTATGGCTTCACCCCACATTGTACAGCAATCCACCATTGTGAGTATGTACATGTTCCTCTTCCTAGTCCTAGGAAGTGGACTCACGATGTCGATGGCTACCCTCTCGAAAGGAGAGTTCATGATGGGCATTTCACCCAAGACCACCGGCGCTGTCCATTGTTTCGGTGCCACCCTCTGGCACTCAGGGCATGATTTCACATACCGACGCACATCATCGGTCATTCCCGGCCAATAGTAATGGCAGAAAATTCGCTGCATGGAGGCGGGATAATACCCATATGCCCACTAAATGAGATGGTTTGCCCCATATGAAGAATTTGAGAACGGTTGGCCGTCTGGACCACC
This sequence comes from Cepaea hortensis, assembly GCA_963921405.1. NCBI lineage: Eukaryota > Metazoa > Mollusca > Gastropoda > Stylommatophora > Helicidae > Cepaea > Cepaea hortensis. The sequence continues at coordinate 59,991,080 of OY992883.1, forward strand.
AACTGACCGTGTAAGTTGTCTCCCCTTCCGGCACTCCTGTAGAGTATCCTATTCGTCATGTAGTACTGCCCCCGTTTTGGTGGATCAGCACTTCTCTGCAGCTTCTTGTAGCAAGGTTGTAAAGTCGCATCCTCACTCTGGGCAGTTTGCAACTCCCCCGGCAGTGGGTTAGTGTCAATTGCTTCTGCCTGATCCGTTCTCGTCTGAGAGCAAGTCTGTATTGCTCCCATATGGATTGGCTCCCTGGGCATTCCTAGAAAGACGTACCGGCAACTGAGGCTGTGGGGAAAATGGGATCGGTCAATACATCGGCCTTGATTGTGCCGGTGACATATCTTGACCGAATCTCCACTTTGGCGATTGGCAACTTCATGGCCACAGCACTCTTCTGTGCAGGCTGCATCTCCATTTTCTCACCTGAGAATTGTTCTGGGTGTACCAGATCCGCAGAAATCACTGCCTCCCCGTCCAAGCCAGTGTCATATAGACACCCAACTTGTCTGCCGTTAACCTCTATCAATTCCACTACAGGTGGCTTATCCTGGTCTGGAGTCTCTTCCTCGGCCTCGACCTGTTCGGTGGACTCTACCTTGAGTTCCACTGGGCACACGACGAAATGAGAGTCTCCTGACTTAAACCTTCAGTTTTTAGCATTATGCGTGTTCGACCTGCTTTGTTTACACCATTTCCCTGTCCTAGATTTTCTCGTACCGCACTTCGGTGAGCTCTCCTGGTTGAGAGCTTCCCTGTCGACCTCAGCATTTTCGATGGCAACCTCCTTTGCTGCCACTTGACACGCCGCGAAGTGAGGGTTCTTAGCCTTCGATTTGCAGTCCCTCGTATTGTGAGAGGGCGACTTACAAATCGAGCACCACTTCTCCGCCCACTGTCTTTTTGGTGAAGAGTTCGAGGTGCTCTTGCTTCCCTCCTTCGTCTTCTCCAAACTCTTCGCTGAAATTTTAACATATGGCTCCACTTTCTTAGTTTCCGTGCTTTTGGATTTCTTCCGGTCATGTTTCTCCTGACCTTTGGTGTTTGTGGAATGGTTTTCTCCAGCCTCCCCATGTACATCGACAAACCGTTCTGCCAATTTCGTCACAATGTCGATACGTTCCGCCCCTTGTTCTCCCAAGAATGTCCTGAGAGGTTTCGACATTTGCTTTTGCATCTGGTCGACTATCATGAGCTCTTCCAGACTCTCATAGTCATACGCGAACCCAGCCAAATCCATCCACGTATGGAGATAGGATTTCAGACGCAGACTGTAGGCGGCAAACAACTCTCCCGGTTCTCGTTTCGCTGCTCGAAATTTTTTTCCGGTAGGTATGTGACGTAACTTCGAAACGTTTCAGCAGAGCCGTTTTCAATTCGTCATAATTGTTCTCGTGTCCTGGCGGCAGGCGGGAGTAAACCTCGTAACCTGTCCCGCGTAATTCCTGGGACAACTTAAGACACCATTTGTCACGATCCAGACCCACAGCAACAGACATTGCCTCAAAGCGTTGTAAGTACTTGTCGATTTTCTCTTTGTCTTCTTCATAGACATCCAAAGGACACTTCATAGCATGGTAACTATGTCCACCCACTGGGGTTGAGCCAATAAGCGAGGAACCTCCCACTGCTCCCTCAGTTTTCCCACTAGATTGCCTCTTAAGCTCGAGTTCCCGCATTCGGTACTCATGCTCCCTTTTCTGAGCTTCTTGTTGAGCTTCCAATCTCTTAGCAGCTTGCTCCACTTCAAGATTCCTAGCAGCTTGCTCAGCTTCCAGTTTCCTAACAGCTTGCTCAGCTTCAAGTTTCCTAGCAACTTGCTCAGCTTCATGTTCTAACCTTTTAGTGGCTTGCTCCGCTTCCATTCTTTTAGTCTATAATTCCATCTTTCTTAATTCCATCTCAGCCTTCCGATCTTCCCTTTCTGCTTGACAAAAATCTCTCTCCACCTCCTGTATGTACTCTATTAGTGCAGAACCCGACAAGGCCATTCCTTCCCCCCTTGCCCTTAGTTCTGCCATATCTAGTTTAGGAGTGTTCATATTTCAGAGAGGTGAGTCAGCAGGTTGAGTGTAAATTTCTCCAAACAATATATAGATATTCACTATTTAAAAATTATCTATATATTTAACACCACACAGCACAACACGAATTAATCTCTCAATGATCAGAGTAGAAATAGGACCAAAGACCTATGTAGACTTGTGAAGTGTGAACAGGTATGATATGTGTCTTAACTCCTATCCACATTCACCCTAGCTGGATCCTCATTAATATGATATCACCATCCCATGTCGAGAGATCCCGGACGAGCCCCCAGTAATGTCGTAATAAGTGTCATCCCTGGGATGAGTGGAATCAACAACCACATTCTTTTAACCCCATATCATTATCTTGAGAATCTTCTGGATTTCTATCCACAACACCCCATCAGTCCTTGTCTCTCTCTCTCTCTCTCTCTCTCTCTCTCTCTCTCTCTCTCTCTCTCTCTCTCTCTTACCACTGGACCATGCCCCCTCTCATTCTTTTCTAAAACATACTACACAACTCTAGCTTCTAAAAAAATGACAAATTAATTTAATAAAGAAAAGTGTCAGGTATGTGCAAAGTGTATGTGTAGAATTTCTGTCGTATAATCTAGTATGTAGGCAGAATCAGACCGAACAGCTCAGGAGCAAAATCTGCTTTCATCCCAGTAACGGCCACACAACAGCACCATAGATCAAGTACAGAAGGACCAAATGATGCGTCTCTCTGGCCAGGTGTCGACTTGCTCCAGGGGCTCTTGGATAGTCCGGATGCCTGGTCACCAATAGTGGATATAGTCCAATACTGACCATGAATCTGACACACGCAGTGTAACTAATATGTCACTAAAAGTTATGTGATCTGATATCCCGTGTACAGTAAAATAAATGTTTACTGTCACGTTGAAACAAAATGTTAGTAGTTAGTTTCACACCGGAATTCACCATTTGGAAAACACAATGTTAATTTATAATGTCTCTATATAACTACTATTGTTCCTGTTACTGGTGGTATTGCAAGTATCTTCACTCTACTATGATGAGAACTACCCCTGAGGAATCACTCTTAGATGATCATCGGTTCCTGGTCAGCAGAGGCCAGGTTCTTGCAGACCCTCTGGGTTATGGGCCCAGTGCAAAAGCCGCTGTGTAAAAACTGCCTTCAATGATCGAGCCATAATCTTCTTCTATGACTTTTCTGCTAGCTTTTTGGAAAACATAGTGGAACCTGTTGAAGAGAGAACACACCTGGTGAGAGTAACCCGATTCCGACCTTTATTAGGTGAGTGTAGGCCGACGGCCGTACTCAGATATTTAACAGAGAACTAAACTCTGGCATAAGGCAGTGGAGCTCATCACATCGGTCTGAGTCATGGTAAGACAGGGAAAGACTAAAGGAAAAGTGCAGAAACCCAGTAGATACCCTACTGGAAGATCCTACCATTATACATTTCCTTTATCCCCCCAACCACTTTTAATCTCCCTAAATATCATCCCACTACATTGTTCTTAACTCACTGAGTTAATTGATATCTCACACTAGCTAGTTTAAGCATCGCGATAGCCTACTGTTGCCGATGCTCCTATAATACGTCTCACAACGCACATTACTACACTCGATTCCTAAGAATGATCTAATTTGGGTGTATTTAATTAAATACCATATATTTATTCCTATTTGAAATCGAGACTACTAAATCACACAATGGATAAATGTCCGCCGATGTAAATCAACATAAGACACTGTAGTCTCTCTCCATAATCAAAACAGGTACATCACACACGATGCCTCACAACATTTGGTCGACTCTCCCCAAAGTTGTTTGTCCAGACTGTTTTAATACTGTGTCTGAATGACGTCACAAATCTGGCTAGACACTAGGCGTCGAGAAGCTATTTTTTTATCTCCTTTTTCGACTCGATGTAAACAACTGGCTGTCCCGCTTTCATCTGGGGAATTGTTTCCGGTACTTCAAAAAGTCGTGCCGGTCTGTAATCTGGAGAATCTTTTCCCCACAACAAAAGCTCTTGCCGACTCCCATCAGGACAGTCTGTCTCCAACATCAAAGGATGGCGGCCGCCTGTAGACGAATGGCGCGACAGTCTTTCATCGATCTACAACTCCAAGAATGTCCGCGACAGTCTGAACCCTTTCTTGTCACCAATGGAATGAAGCAAGGTTGTGTCCTGGCACCAACACTGTTCAGCCTCATGTTTTCAGCTATGCTGACCAATGCCTTCGAAAACAATGACATTGGAATAGACATCAACTACCGCATGGATGAAAACATGTTCAATCTCAGAAGGCTGAAAGCTAAAACCAAAACTAACAGCGACACAGTCAGAGAGCTCCTGTTTGCCGATGATTGCGCTCTATATGCCAACTCAGAGGCAGACATGCAACTTTCAACCCCACTGGATGATATGAATGATCATCATCATTCTTGATGGACAAACAACAATAGTTATGGACTCATTTGTAGTGTAATAGTCATGTACTCAATGAGGGTGTAATGGTTATGTACTCTCTAGTGGTGTAATAGTTATGTACTCAGTGGTAGTGTAGTAGTTATGTACTTAGTGATGATGTAGTGCCTATCTTCAGCGCTTTTCTGCGGTGACAACAAGTAAGCCTAACGATGGAAACCATGACAGTAACCTATGCCCTGAATAGGCTCGGCAGGCATGCACATTGAGCGACTCAGTAACTATGCAAAATAGGTCCAATGGTTTCCTGGTTTATAACAAACTTCTGTTTACATGCAAACTAAATAGCTTCCTATATTGTTCGCCCACAGTGTGAGTTACGTCATTTCATTGTTTCTGAAAAGCAAATCACCATTGTACCTAATAATATTAAGTCCCTTGTACATATGTTAAGGGATATAGGGATATGCTGTGTGACCCATACTTTCAGGAGCTTAATGACGTGCGGGGGAATATATTTAGTATAATGACGATCTTCTTTACTTCAGGAGCTCAATGACACACGGGGTAATATATTTAGTATAATGGCGATCGTCTTTACTTCCGAGCCCGGTCTCTGTGGCTAAGGGCTTGCGAACGCGGTTTGTGAGCCCGTATACCCGGGTTCGAAACACGGCGGTGCTGGTTTTTTCGAAAAAGGTATAGGGGCCGGTCGTTCAGAAAGCAATGGCAAACTACTGAACGTAATACTTGCCTAGTACATCAACAGCAGCTGAAAATGCTGGTGTTGACTGCAACGTTCCGTAAGGGATACGCAACAAGTTAATTTTTAAAAAATTTTAATTAAAAATGAAATTTTTAATTTAAAAAAAATTTACCTCCGTAGACCCCTATGATTCAATTTCTATGAGACTGAGAAAACTTCAGGGCCAAATAATTGGCAGAATGTAACTCTAACACAAGAAGAAATCTAACCTCGGTGTTGGTAGGCGAGTGCACTAGACACTAGGTCAGCATGGTTCCCATAAGAACACATGTTCTATGAAGTGTTTAAAATATAATGTGTTCTTTTCCCCAGCCACATGAACACCGCAGTTCACGAAACGCTAAAGATGGGGATATGGCAAAAATTGCTATCCCAGCCCCTCAGGTACATCTATTATATAGCTGGCTACGTATCTCCGCATCGGCTTCGCTCCGCATCTCCGCCCTTTCGACCTGCTCCCAAACCATTTGAATGTGATCTTTGCGCGCTGGACGTCATCCTGAATGAACAGAAACCGTTTCATCCTTCAAACGTCTTCTCTCACTCAGCGATGGGTCATACAAGGTCTTTTTCTACCAGTGTCGCAGACAGAGCTCGGAGATTCCCTGAAAGAAACAAAACCAGGGAGAATCAAGTAGACAGATCTTCGCGAGCGTCTGTTCCGAAAAAAACTCCTGGTGGTGTCTCAAAGAGGTGCCTATCTGATGCAGATTTAGAAAGGCGAAAGACATGTCGGAGGGTGTTAAAGAAACAAGCATCGAAGGGTGAGAAACCGGACACAGAACCCCAGACATTTTCGTCCAATACGCTGAAGGCAGCGTCCTTACCCATGGTTACAGGGCGACACAAGGCGCATTCTCAGGACACGGCAGTACCCAGCTCCACTGAATCAGAAACTAACCATAGATCCAGGAGTGCCTACCTGTTATGCAACCACTTCAGTTTACCAGATCCCATTGGCACCAGTGCTCAGAGAATTAAATACAGGCTCTGGGACACCTGGATCGGGCGGGAGTCTATTCAAGGTCGTCTATCCGACATGCAACTTTTCGGCGTGATGACCAGAACTGACGCAGATGACCACGTGGGAGTATACGGCCTGTGAGACGCGCTTACACTGTCAGATATTCACGCTGGTGCCTCGTCTGATTGTTAGCCCCCTGTAGCCTAGATGTGACCTTTACCCCCATTTCCCATACTGCTTTTTGCTTTATGTTACCCTATCTTACCTTAGCTTCTTAAAAAACGCTGCCTAACATAAAAATGTTAGTTGTGTATCCTTTACAGGACGTTGCATTCATCACCAGCATGTTTTGATGTTGTGATGTTTTGGCAAGTTTACGTAGTTTTCCTTTTGCGTAACATGCATGTGTCATTTTACGGCAATAGAAACCCGGAGGAAAGACAATGAGAGAGGAGAAAGAGAGAGTATGAGAGAGAGAATGAGACGACTAGTAAGTGAGAGAGAGCATGGAAAGAGAGATGGAGAGTGAAATGGATAGAGAAAGAGAGTGAGAGGTGTACATACTCACACCCATAGATTGATAGATAGATAGATAGATAGATAGATAGATAGATAGATAGATAGATAGATAGATATATAGATAGGTAGGTGGGAGGGTGGGTCGTGGATGAGTGGATGGATGGATAGATGGATAGATAGATAGATAGATAGATAGATAGATAGATACATAGATAGATACATAGATAGATACATAGATAGATAGATAGATAGATAGATAGATAGATAGATAGATAGATAGATACATAGATAGATACATAGATAGATACATAGATAGATAGATAGATAGATAGATAGGTGGGAGGGTGGGTCGTGGATGAGTGGATGGATGGATGGATGGATGGATGGATAGATAGATAGATAGATAGATAGATAGATAGATAGATAGATAGATAGATAGATAGATAGATAGATAGATAGATAGATAGATAGATAGATAGATAGATGAATGGATGGATGGATGGATAGATATATCGATAGACAGACAGATAGAAATGAGAGAGAGAGAGAGAGAGAGAGAGAGAGAGAGAGAGAGAGAGAGAGAGAGAGAGAGAGAGAGAGAGAGAGAGAGTTTGTGAATGTTCCAATCGTTTCTTGCTTGACATGTATGACTTAGATCTGTACGTAGGATTTCATGCAGCCTATACATTTCGGCATCTTGTGTGTCATCTTGGCCCTCTAGTAACGGCAGGGTGAAGATATCTTGTCAGAAAACATATATATATATATATATATATATATATATATATATATATATATATATATATATATATATATATATATATATATATATATATATATATATATAAGCAAGAGTGACAGGGTGTCTTCAAAGGCAAACTTTAGCCATGGGCAAAATTACCAAAAATATTACGGAAATACAAACAATGGAAACGAAGTTTAGATGGCAGCAATATAAATGTAATCAAAACAGCATACCTGGAAATGTTGACAGTGGATATGGCGGAATCTTAGAAAAGGCAGACCATCAAAAGATGTAATTTGCGGAATTACGGAAATAACACATCCCTCACGTAAGCCAGCCTGTACAAATAGTAATATTCCCATAAGCTAGCCTATACAAATGTTATCCTTCCTGTAAACCAGCCTCTACAATTTTCATCCTTCCTGTAAGCCAGCCTATACAAATTTCATTCTTCTTGTAAGCCAGCCTATACACATTTCATTCTTCTTGTAAGCCAGCCTATACAAATTTCATTCTTCTTGTAAGCCAGCCTATACACATTTCATTCTTCTTGTAAGCCAGCCTATACACATTTCATTCTTCTTGTAAGCCAGCCTATACACATTTCATCCTTCTTGTAACCTACGTATACAAATTTCTTTCTGTGAGTCCTTCCTGTGAGGCAGACTCTACAAATTTCATCCTTCCTTTTAGCTAGCCGTTACAAATTTCATCCTTTCTGTGAGGCAACCTCTACAAATTTCATCCTTCCTTTTAGCTAGCCGATACAAATTTCATCCTTCTTGTAAACCAGCCTCTACAATTTTCATCCTTCCTGTAAGCCAGCCTATACAAATGTCATCCTTCCCGCAAGCCAGCCTATATATATATTTCATCTTGTTTTTAAGCCAGCCCATACACATTTTATATCCTTCTTGTAACCCACTTATACAAACTTCATTCTCACTGTAAGCCAGCCTATATATATTTCATCTTGTTTGTAAAGCAGCCTATATAAATTTCACCCTTCTTGTAAGGCAACCCATACAAATGTCATACCTCCTGTAAGCCAGTCTATATAAATTTCATACTTTTTGTAAGGCAGCCTATACAAATGCTATCCTTCCTGTAAGGAGCCTATACAAAGTTCATCCTTACTGTCAGGCAGCCAGTACACATTTTATCCTTCCTGTAAGCCAGCCTATACGAATTTCATACTTTATATAGCCAGCATACGCAAATTTCATCCTTCCTGTAAGCCAGTCTAAATAAATTTCAACCATCCTGTGAGGCAGAGTATATACATTTCATCCTTTCTGTAAGCTAGCCTCTACAAATTTCACCCTTCCTTTTAGCCAGCCGAAACAAATTTCATCATTCCTGTAAGCCAGCCTATATAAATGTCAACATATTTGTAAGGCAGCCTATGCAAATTTCATCCTTTCTGTGAGGCAACCTCTACAAATTTCATCCTTCCTTTTAGCTAGCCGATACAAATTTCATCCTTCTTGTAAACCAGCCTCTACAATTTTCATCCTTCCTGTAAGCCAGCCTATACAAATGTCATCCTTCCCGCAAGCCAGCCTATATATATATTTCATCTTGTTTTTAAGCCAGCCCATACACATTTTATATCCTTCTTGTAACCCACTTATACAAACTTCATTCTCACTGTAAGCCAGCCTATATATATTTCATCTTGTTTGTAAAGCAGCCTATATAAATTTCACCCTTCTTGTAAGGCAACCCATACAAATGTCATACCTCCTGTAAGCCAGTCTATATAAATTTCATACTTTTTGTAAGGCAGCCTATACAAATGCTATCCTTCCTGTAAGGAGCCTATACAAAGTTCATCCTTACTGTCAGGCAGCCAGTACACATTTTATCCTTCCTGTAAGCCAGCCTATACGAATTTCATACTTTATATAGCCAGCATACGCAAATTTCATCCTTCCTGTAAGCCAGTCTAAATAAATTTCAACCATCCTGTGAGGCAGAGTATATACATTTCATCCTTTCTGTAAGCTAGCCTCTACAAATTTCACCCTTCCTTTTAGCCAGCCGAAACAAATTTCATCATTCCTGTAAGCCAGCCTATATAAATGTCAACATATTTGTAAGGCAGCCTATGCAAATTTCATCCTTTCTGTGAGGCAGCCTCTCCAAATTTCACCCTTCCTTTCAGCCAGCCGATTCAAAGTTCATCATTCCTGTAAGCCAGCCTATATAAATGTCATCTTTTTTGTAAGGCATACTGCACAAATTTCATTATTTATCTAGTCAGCCTATACACATTTCATCCTTTATCTAGCCAGTCTATACACATTTCATCATTTATCTAGCCAGCCTATTCCAATTCCAATTTTCGAAAAATAAATTTCCAAATTCGGTCTCGTCTAATTTGCTTCCTCAGCGATGGTTATTTTTGAGAGCCTTGGTTTTTGTGGGTTCAATCACCCTGATTCTTGTCTTGTGCGCTCTTACGAGTGAGTCCTATTTCGGACTGGTTATGTTGGTTTGTGTTTGTGACGTCAGCTCGGGGATCGGTCGGTGGCTGTCCTTTGTTCCCGTCTCCTTTGGTGGCATATTTGATGAGTGAAGTCTCCTGGCTTGACTGGTTGCAGTCCTTATAAGGACTTGGTCTTTTTGCCTCCTTTTTTGTGTATTTTCTGTATCAGCTTTTCGATGTTCTCATTTTCTTCCTTGTGCCTGTTTTCACTGTCGAGTTTGAGTTGCTGTTGCCTTTCGATTTCTTCATCTGTGGTCAGCCATGGAACGATCTCTCCGTCATCTATATAGTATTGCCATGGGTGTTCGTCATCCTCGTATTAATCTGGTTCTTCAGCGATAGGGCAGGGCATTGGTTTCCCCTTGAGTTTCTTGTGCTTCTTTGCTTTTTCTTCCTTGCGCCATTTGTATTCCTTGCACTTGAGTTCGTATGTCCTCTTTATCTCTGTGATTTCTTCATCGGTAAATATTGGTGTTTCGGGGTGTCCTCTCTGCCGTCGTCAAGGTGCTCATCTCGGTTTTCTTCGAATGTCTGGCGGGATATTGGCTTCCCTTTGGCTGTTTCGGGCATCGTGGTTGGGCTGCTGGCGGTTTTAGCTTGCGGTTCAGGCTCGGTCTCTTGGTTTTCATCTTGCGGTTTCTCTGTAATTTCTTGTACGGCTTCTGTTGTTTTGTTTCGGAAAAGTTCCATTTGAGCTTTCTGTGGTTCTCGCTCTGATTTACTGGTTTGAAGGATTTCTTCGTTCTCTTTCTTTATCAGTGCCATATGTTCCACTTCTTGCTTGATGTTTTGCTGGATCTCCTTCATTTCCGCCAGTAGTTTTTCGTTGTCGCTGGTCGGAGTCGGCGTCAGCAGTGCCTTGGCTTGTTTCTTCAATTCGTCTATCTGTTTTTGCAGTTGATCTCTTTCAGCTTGTGATGTACCCGTGGCTGTCTCGCACCTTCACATTGCTTCGTTGTATGGTGTCTTTGTATTGATGGCGAGCTTTAATACGTCTCTGTGTTGTTGCAGGTACGGACAGCCCAAGTATCTTGCTCCATGCTTGCCCAGGCAGTTGGTGCACTTTCTTTTGTTGTTGGGAGCTCGAAAGTCCGTGTCCAGCTTGGCCAGCGGACACTCCTTGAAGGCGTGGTGATCGGCGCAGTACCGGCAGATTTCCGTCCTACTGCAACATGCTGCTCTGCTGTGGCCGGCCCTCTGGCAACTGGAACATTGATTTATTCTTGGGATGAATCTCTCGGGCTGTTGTGTTTTCTTGTTGATTGATACTGTGGTCGGCATTTCGCTGCCCTCCGTCGTCATCACTGCCATGGTTGCAGGTATCTTGGAGTAGGTGAGGAGCCGCTCCGCCTTCAAGAATCGGATGTGAAGATTCTCTTCTCGTAGCTGCTTCAGGATTTCTTCGTCCGATAGCTCCACTTGGATACGCTTGACAACCAACTTGCTTGTCGGTAAGTCGGTGTTTCCGACTCTGGTGTCTTTCTCCTCTCTCTGCTTCTCAGTAGGTTTGGCTCTTGTCTGTGGTGGACTGTCGACCGTCTCCCTCGGGGTGGCTTTAGTAGTAGCTGTAGTTTCAGGTTCTGTGTTGCAGCTCACAGGCAGGCTCTCTACGTTCTTCTTCTTGTCTTGATAGCGCTCGCAACATTACTATAATCCTATAAACATTTCATCCGTACTATAAGCCAACCTATATACATGTCATCCTTTATCTAGCCAGCCTATAAACCTTTCATCCTTTATCTAGCCAGCCTATAAACATTTCATCCTTTATCTAGCCAGCCTATAAACCTTTCATCCTTTATCTAGCCAGCCTATAAACCTTTCATCCTTTATCTAGCCAGTCTATGAACATTATATCCGTACTGTAAGACAACCTATATACATATAAACATTTATCTAACCAGTCTATACACATTTCATCCGTACTGTAAGTCAACATATATACATTTCATCCTTTATATAGCCAGCATATTGAAATTTCATCTTTCCTGTAAGTCAGCCTATATAAATTTCATCTTTTCTATTAGCCAGCTTATACACATATCATCTGTCCTGTAAGTCAACCTATAAAAAATGTCACCCTGTCTATTAGCCAGCTTACACAAATTTAATCTTTCCAGTAAAGCAGCTTATACGAATTTCATCATTCCTTAAGGCAGCCTACATAGATTTCATCCTTCCTGTAAGGCAATCTATACAAATTTCATCCTTCCTGAGGCAACTTACTCAGATGTCATTAAACCAGCCTATACAAATGTCATCCTTCCTGTTTTTGTTTTTTTGCATATCCTTTACAGGATATCGCTGTCAACACCAGCATCTTTCAGCTAGCTGTATGTTGATTTCTTGGCAAGATTACACTCAGTAGTTTGCCATTGCTTTCTGAGCGGCCGGCTCACATACCCTGTAAGTTACCGATGCGATTCGAACCACTGCTGATTCTCACCGTCATCACGTCACCTACGAGAGTATACGAGATTACGGAGAAAAGTCATAACCTCTAAGCCACGAAGCCGGCATCCTTCCTTTTAGCCACTCTATATCCTTCCTGTTAGCCACTCTATATACATTTCACCCATACTGTATGGCAGCCTCTTCAAATGGCATACTTCTTGTAAGCCAGCCTATACACATTTCATTCTTTTTCAATACGAAAATAATCCCTCCTGTAAGCCAGTATATACAAATTTCTTCATTCCTATAAGAAGCCTATACTAATTCCATCCTTCCTGTATGCCAGCAAATTCAAATCGCATCCTTCTTGTATGCCTGCCTATGCACGTTTCATTCTACATGTAAAGCAGCCTATCCACATTTAATCTATTCTGTAAGGCAGTCTATGCACATTCCATCCTTCATGTGTTTAGTTAGTTTAGGTTAGTTTAGTCAACGGATCAACATCACGGCAAACGCGAGTAGCCCATACGTGCTCTGTTCTACTCCTTACACAAGCCTGAGTCCGGAGAATCTCAGCTTAGTGCACGAACTCCGTAACACCGGCGAGGATCCTGAAATACTTTGGGTAAATTTTTAACTCGAAATTTTCATCCTTCCTGTGTTGTAGCCGATACAAATTTCATCCTTCCTGTGTTGTAGCCGATACAATTTGTATCCTTCCTGTAAGGCAGGCGATACAAATTGTATCCTTCCTGCAAGGCAGCCGATACAAATTTCATGGTTTATGTAAGGTAGCCTTTACAAATTTCATCCCATATAAGGTGATGGAAACTTGTAATTCCAATAGCCAGTTGGGTAGCCCCGCCTTTGATTGGTCCGCTACCACGATCCTTCCTGTCAAGCTGGATTCCTGATTCCCTCAGGAGATGTAGAAGGTTATGAATACTTCTACTTCCAGCGGCCAGTTGATTAGCCTCGAGTTTGATTGGTCCGCTACCACGATCCTTCCTGTCAAGCTGGATTCTTGATTCCCTCAGGAGATGTAGAAGGTTATGAATACTTCTACTTCCAGCGGCCAGTTGATTAGCCTCGAGTTTGATTGGTCCGCTACCACGATCCTTCCTGTCAAGCTGGATTCTTGATTCCCTCAGGAGATGTAGAAGGTTATGAATACTTCTACTTCCAGCGGCCAGTTGATTAGCCTCGAGTTTGATTGGTCCGCTACCACGATCCTTCCTGTCAAGCTGGATTCCTGATTCCCTCAGGAGATGTAGAAGGTTATGAATACTTCTACTTCCAGCGGCCAGTTGATTAGCCTCGAGTTTGATTGGTCCGCTACCACGATCCTTCCTGTCGAGCTGGATTTCTGATTCCCTTAGGAGATGTAGAAGGTTATGGATCCTATTAGATTCAGTGGCCGGTTAGTTAGCCCCGCCTTCGATTGATCCGCAAATACGATCCTTCTTGTCGAGGTGGATTCCCAATTCCGCCAGCCGCAGTACATGTAGGCAACGATTTGTTTTCCTCGTGTAATCGGCGATCATTTGAGGACAGTGACACGTCTTCTTTGCTCAGCTGTAGTCTTCCCACATTGAGGAAGTCCAATCGACCTTTTCATTCACATGCAAACCGGCATGGCTTACACAGTGGAGGCAGTTCAAGTAGGTAGATGATTGTATGTGTGTGCGTGCGCGCGCTAATGTGTATCAGCAACCCATTCCAGAAATAGTCATACAGCCTTACTGAGCTTTGACTGTCATATTAATGAAATGTCATTGAAATCACCAAGCAACAACAGTTACAACACACAAGCAGACAGTGAGTTTATGCAAGGAATGAAAACGCAATAGAAACATGTATGGCAAAGTCCATACCGTTGACTTCGTCTAAGCGTATTTGCATTGGAGAGATTTATATTCAAGTATGTGAAAGAAAATGTAAATGCTTCCCAAGAAGATAACTCTTTTAGTTGAAACATTAGCTGTTCTTGAGGTTATTGATTTCCTAGTATCTATAAATGCTTTGCATATCCTTTACAGGACATCGCTGTCAACGTCAGCATCTTTCAGCTGATTGTTGATTTCTTGGCAAGATTACGCTCAGTAGTTTGCCATTGCTTTCTGAGCGACCAGCTCCATACTCTCATAAGTCACTGGCGCGACTCAAACCTCTTCCAATTCTCGTGCGTTCACATCAACCACGAGATTATTCGGGGTTACGGAGAAAGCTGCTAATTCCTCGACCAGGGAGACCGGCTTCCTAGTATCATTCCACCATTATTTCCACTGGTAACTTTTTATGTCAGTTTGTTATACTCCTGACTTTTGTGTTTTATAACTATTAAACTAGTTATCTTTAGAAGTGAAAATTCATTGACGGTTTTACATTCAGGCAGTTCTCCCACACAGAAATCAGAAGAATACAGCAGCATAGGGCACTGTGACATAGATCAATAAGCTTGTCATCCAGCAGGGGTAATATCTTCAACAGACATTGGACATATTTCCATATGACTGTATATTCAAAGGTCAAGAGAACACTAGTGAATACACAACATACCTGCATGTTTGATTGCATATTTTTTCCTCGTCTCGTTTCCTTTTCTACGCCTCCAACGTCTCTTCCTCATGATATTCAAACTCATTCTTCTCATCTCCTCTTCTTAATCTCATCAGCCTCTGGATCCCCCCCCCCTTTTTGTTTGTTTTTTCTCTCTTAATCTTTCTGTGCTTCCAAACCCCTAAGCTAAATGTATATACTTTCCAGCTTTGCTATCTACTATATCTGCTGCTCCTACGTGTACCATACAGCTTGTGAAAGCTAATGGCGATACTACCACAACTTTACTTCAGATACTCATCATCATGTGCCCTGTCAACTACTGCAGACGTCCATGTCTCTCCACAGATCCCTGTCGTTGATATTCTAAATCAACACTGCTGGTGATATACCTCTATACCACCGCCTCAGTTCATCCAGCATCATATCTCTTGGTCTGCCTCTGCCTTTTCCCACTGATCTTTCCAGTTGTCACGATGTTCTCCAATGCTTCTCTTCTCATCACATGACTAAAGTATGGAGTTTGTCTCTTTGCTTATTTCGTCAGTATATATAACTGGGTTATAAAATAACGTCTGAAAATCCCGTATACATTCGTCTATATTCCTCGATAAGGTAAAGCCTTGACTTTCTGGCAAATGTTAGTGTCTTTTTGGCTGAACCAGATGCTCCATCCAGAAACGTTTCAAATATAATGCCATTATATCTGTACAGACTCCCAATTGATCCCGCATTGAACATTGTATGAACTAGCACATCCACAATCTGTTTATTGGAACATAAATCGTGTCTAATGCTCCGTGTGCTCATGTTACCCACACACATTCACAAATAAAACATTTGCACATTATCCGCGTGTACATATTTTCATTGTGTTCTGTGTATCGTCCTGCTCTGTGTATCGTCCTGTTCTGTGTATCGTTATGTACCGTGTAATGTTGTGTTTTGTTTATAGCCGTGTTTTGTGTAATGTTTTGTTCTGTGTATCGTTGCGTTTTGTAGTAGTAGTAGTAGTAGTAGTAGTAGTAGTAGTAGTAGTAGTAGTAGTAGTAGTAGTAGTAGTAGTAGTAGTAGTAGCAGCAGTAGTAGCAGCAGCAGCAGCAGCAGCAGCAGCAGCAGCAGCAGCAGCAGCAGCAGCAGCAGCAGCAGCAGCAGCAGCAGCAGTAGTAGTAGTAGTAGCAGTAGCAGTAGCAGTAGTAGTAGTAGTAGTGTTGTGTAATTATAAGTCCTGTGTAACGTATTGTTTTATGTAATTATGTGTTCTGGGTAATGGTGTGTCTTGTATTATTATGAATTCTGTGTAATGATGTGTTCTGTGTACCGTTATGTTGTGTGTAATGATGTGTTCTTTGTACCGTTGTGTTTTGTGTAATGATGTGTTCTGTGTACCGTTGTGTTTTGTGTAACGTTGTGTTGTGTGTAATGTAGTTATATACATTCTGACCAATAAAAAGATATCAATTAAAACGAGTAAAAGAGTGTTGAAGTGCTACATAGAACCTGCACTTTTATTTGGATGTGTGGCGTGGACAATGAGCAGACAAGCTGAAAAACATCTGATGGCTGTGGAAATGTGGTTTCTGAGGAAAATGCAAAGAATACCATGGACGGATAGAATAACCAATGAATGAGTCCTTCAAGAAACAAATGAAGATCGTAAACTGATTAGAGACGTTAGACGTAGACAGTTAAAATTTTTGGGGCTTGTTATGAGAAGAAATGGAGAACTTGGTGACAACTGACAAGATCGAAGGGATGAGACCAAGGGGAAGACCAAGAATTAAATACCTGTATGGCTTGGCCACATGGCATGGTCGAAACAGAAACACGGAGCTGATCCACGACTCTGGTGATCGAGTGAGATGGCAGAACATAACCGCCCATGCTTATCGGCATGGCACATAATGGATGTATGGCAATGTAGTTTTCTGTGTAAGTTTTTTTGTTTGTTTTTGTTTTGTTCTGTGTAATGTGTTCTGTTTAATATGAAGATGGTAATGATTCTATCCTATTGATGATGAAAATAGGAACTATAATAGCGTTGATACTTATGATGATTTTCACATAGACTTCAAGTCCTGCGAGATCAAGTCTACCTTGAATCACAGTGCGGCTTTCGACGGAACCGGTCTATCATTGATACTCTCATTGCGAAAAATGCAAGAGAAATGCCGTGAACAGAATCAACCACTGTTTATTGTCTTCATCGAGATCACAAAGGCATTTGATTTGGTCAGTCGTGAGGGTCTGTTCAAGGCACTAGTTAGTTAGTCGACAGATCATCCTCGTTGCACATCGAACCATTCAGTCCATAAGTGCTCGGATCCCCTCCTCAGCAAATCCCGCAGCGTGTAGCGGCTAACGACGCCAGTTCTGTGTTGGTTTATCAATCTTCTTTGGCTTCCTGCGTAGTGTTCTTGTTTGGCAACCCCTCTTTTAATTTGCTGCTCTCGCAGTCTGGCCATTGTTGTAGATTCACAGTCATCACTTGGTTCTCGCAAAAGTCTTACTTCTCGTAGAGCATTCAGAATGTCAGCCTGGTCCATGGCGCGTCCGCCCTCCACAGTAGCCTCACCTGCGAGCTTGTCAGCCCGCTCATTTCCTTGTACACCCGCATGCCCTGGCACGAAGATGAAACTAATCTTTGCCAGCCGAGACCGCTTCAGAGGCAGCAACGATTCTCTTCGGATCGACCCCTCCTCTATCCTCTTGATCATGTTCATTGAGTCGCTAAGGAAACAAGCCCTAGTGAATGTCTGTGTCTCGAGCCATGTTATTGCTTTACTTACTGCCATGACTTCCATGGTCAGGCTACTTGTGGTTTCAGTGAAAGAACCAGAGTCCTCCTTCACAATTCTCCCTCCGGCCCGAGCTGTAAAGGCCCATGAGCTTCTCACATGTCGGACGACCGACCCATCTGTGTAGATGACCGCGTCACCGTCTAGCGAATTCTCGAAAATCAACGCTTGTACTTCAGCCTCAACAGCAGCCGGATTTTCTTGTCTGCATTTTCTATCTAGTTGGATGCAAACTGAAAAGGATGTGCAGAAGTCTGTTGGCACTTGCACCCACTCGCCAGGTTCTAAGTCCTCAAGTGAACACACCTGTTGAAGAATGTCTTCGGCTTGACCCATCCACGACCGTCCTCTTTTTAACCTGCTGCCCTTCACCTTCTTAATTTCACTATGCAGTGGATGTTGTGTGTTTGCGTTAATTATGAGGTAGGCGTGTGCCCTGCAAACTTGTATTCTCTCTTCAATGGTTGGAAAATCAAGAAGGTAGCGCATCGCCCTGCATGCTGTATCTCTTGTACATCCAAGAATAATGCGCATAGCTTCATGCTGTATCCTTTCCATCCTTTCTATCTGCTTATGGCTGAGAGTCAGGATTGCCATTGCATACTCCAAAACAGACATGACCAGCCTCTCGTACAGAAGACATAGATGGCGCTGCTCACAGTTTGCTGCCGCCATCACCCACATCGCTGCCAAACCCCGCTTGGCCTTTGTTATCACATGGTCTATGTGCACATTATAAGCAAGGCTTCGATCAAACCGTATCCCCAGGTAGTTCATTGCCTGCGTTCTTTCCACCGTCTCTGAACCCAGCATTACAGTTGGTGTTGGAGTGTTGACAATATGATCATTCAACGAGAACCAAGTCGCTGTTGCCTTTGTTGGGTTGACCATTGCCCCAGCTTCATCACACCAAGTACTTATGCGATTGAGTTCGGTTTGTAGTTCCACAGCAACCTCCTCTCTATCCTTACCCTGACGATACACTAAAACATCATCGGCATATGACAATGTCCTGCCAGGTCCAGAAATCTGCTCACTGGTGATTCTCACTGTGTAGGCGTTGAACAGTACCGGAGATAATGGTGATCCCTGTGGTAGGCCAGGATATATTGTTGTTGGTTCCGAAGTCCAACTGCCACATCTAAAAACTACTTTCCGTTGGAAGAGGGCTGCAGCGATCCAACTAAGGAGGAATGGACTTACGTTTAGTTCAAGAAGCTGAAACATAAAAAAATCCAGTGGTACTCTGTTGTATGCCTCCTCAATATCAATCGCTGCAGCAACGGTTTCAGTGCCTGAGTGGAAACCTTCGTAGACATCATGGGCAAAGACTGCTGCATTGGTCCAGGTTTCTCTTTTTGGACGGTACCCACCCAGGGTAGGTGGGAAAACACCTTGCCTCTCTAGTTGGCTTGATATTTTCCTGGCAATTACCTTCTCCAGCAGCTTGCCTATTGTATTCTGCATGGTTATAATTCGATATCCCTGAATTTTTTTGTGGTTTTTGTCAGGCTTCGGCAAGGGAATCAGATAGCTGTGTAACCATTCCTCCTTGATGCTAGCACTCCCTATACTGTTGTTGTACATGTCTGCTAGTTTCTCTAGCTCATTGTCGGTACACCTATTTATGTCGTCGTATCTTATGCCATCAGGACCTGCAGCACTGTTTTTTGATCGTCGAAGCACAGCCTTGATTTCTTTCACTGTCACTGTGTCTTCATCTGAAGTGTTCTGGGCCTTGCATCTGTCTGAGGTGACCTCCTTGGCCAGATTTCGGCCTCCCATGTCTGTCTGGTTGCTCTGCTCAAGGTAGCGTTCAAAGAGGGCTTTGCCCTTGTCCTCGTCAGTCCTCTGCCAGATGAGGTCAGCACCTTGGAAGTCAGAAATGTTCTTATTCTTGACTACACCACTCATGCTTTTATGTAGTCGCCAGAACAATTTCAGTGACTTGTCTGTGCTTACTCTTTGACACACCTCTGCCCATTTTTCACTTTTAACCACCGTGACCAGTTTTTTGAAATAGCTTACTTTTGTGTGCATCTCTCTTTCTAAGTGCAAGCAGGGACTAGGATGACCAGCTCTGTTCTTCTTGGCATTTTGCCATCTCCTTAAAGCACTACGCTTATCCACCCAAGCCTTCTCCACCTCGAAACTCCACCACGGTGGCTGCTCCCAGCTTTTTTTCCTGCCCTGAAACGTTCTGCGCTTGTCACGTCTTATTTTACTCACCACATCTTGCCCTGTACTGTCATACTGGAACGTCTTTACCTTTAGCTTGTGCTGCCTGGTTCTGCCTTTCTCCACCAATATGCTGCAAGGGTGGTGGTCGCTGCCATGGTGTCCTAGGACACCCCATCTACACACTGTAGTGAGTGAAGGTGAAACTAGCGCCAGATCAATAGCACTGTCCTCATCGCCTGGACGGCTTGCTGTCCTGGTGACACAGCCACTGTTGATACAAACCAGGTCGATGGTTTCCAGTGCAGTCTTGAGCTCCTCCCCTTGTGTATTGGAGGAAGTGTTTCCCCATGATCTGCCTTTAGCGTTGAAGTCACCACAGAAAATAACATTTCTCTCGTGGCCTAATATGCCACTTAAGCACTGCCACTTCTGGGCGTCCACACTCGCATAAACATTAACCAACACGAATGGTATACTGGAATGAACTCTCAACGCCTGTATTTGTATGTCGTCACTGTCCCAACTGGACATGTCTAGCTCTGACGCCACCATGCTGTCGCGAACGAGAATCGCCGCTCCCAGATGTCGTCTGTTGTAGAAACATTTGAAGCCGGCAATTCGGAGTAGCTGATCGCCCAGTCTCGTCTCCTGGAGTGCTACAATGTCGTTCCTGTAAACTAGGGTTTCTAAAATAGAGCCCAGTTGTTTTACACTGGCACAGTTCCAATATAGAATACGGATGTTCCTGAGTCCTAGACGGTGACACTTGAGTCTAAAACGTCTCAAACCACCGCGCTTACCTTGCTTCTTTCTCCCTGCGCGGCTACCACGCCGCTTCGTGATGTTGACTGCTGACCGCTCGGAGAACACACGTTGTTCCGCCATGTTGAAAAAAACGTAAACACAGACTGCTGAGAACCACACACGCTGCTGAAAATTCACTCAAGGATGGCTTCGCTCGATGCACGAACTCCTTAGCACCCGCGCAGATCTTGAGTAGAAACTCCTGGTTTTACATCCTGGCACACCAATTACACGCAAGAGATGAATAAATCCATCCCCTACGCGAAAAAGTTAACGAACACAAAACAACACGACCGTCCGTCGCCATCTTGAAACCGGAAGCACTAAAGAAAATAAATTAGCTGCCCACCAACTCTTCTGTCCATCGTAGAATCGTTCCACACAGGCATGAAGGCTATAATCACGTTTGAATGGTGCAACTTCAGAAGAGTTTGAAATCAAGAGTGGAGTTAAGCAAGGTTGTGTACTATCTCCCACCCTCTTTAGAATATACTTTTTACTTCTACTGAAATATGACTTTCGTGATCTGGATGGTGGTATATACATTCACTCACGCTCAGATGGCAGCCTCTACAATGCTGCGAGATTGAAATCAACATCAGGATTTGTAAGGCAGCAACAACAACGAACAAAATCAAAGCAATGTTTTCCCGTAGTGAATTTGAATAACGAAGACACAAACCATATATAGTACGATTTATTGCCTGACACACTTCGCTGCATCTCGTCAGGTACTTACTGCAGATGTCACACAACATATAGTAAAATAATTAGAATCATCGTTTAAGCTGAAATATACACATATTCACAAAGTAATATCAGTTTTTTACCATGGTAATTTTAAACTGACTACATGTCTTTCTGTTTGCACAAAATTGGCTTGTGCAGGTGGATCATTATCGCCTCTGAAAACTTTAACAAACGACTATTTTGTGTATGAAACAACACGCGAAAAGCGCTGTCCCTTTCAATGACATGACCGGTTTCAAAGACATGACGTGCAATAGACGACGCCGGAAGTTTCTAATTGTGGTGTGTCACACTTTCCATGATCCCATCGCTTGTTTGTAGTTTCTTGTCAACCCAGTTTGGTACGTGTTCAAAAATCCTGGTGTGTAACTGCCTCTCTGTTCGGCCAGTCTAAGTAGACTCGCACCTGCATGTGAATTGGTAAATACAGTTAGATGTGGCGTACAGAGGGGTAGATTCTTTTATTGCTGGGATAGGAATAGGTGTGGTTTTGTACTTAATAACTGGAGTTGCAGCACAGAATGTTCAGCCAACTACTGTAACAAGCCGGTGCTGTAGGCTTTGCATTACGTCATCCCCTCGAAAGGTTAGCTGTATAAACACCTTGAGCTTAGGGACCGTAGGTACGTCTGATTATGGTTTCGGCTGTTGGTAGTGGCGCTTTATAAATCCTGTGGAGTACCCATTCAGGTGTAAGACATTCTTTAGAGTTTCAATTTCTTTCGTCAGTGTATCCTGTGTGCATATCTTCCTAGCACGGTCAAACAGGGTCCTCACTAAGCCCCATTTGTACTGGACAGGTGCGAAGCTATGAAAATTTAAGTATTGGCCAGTCCATGTTTCTTTGCGGTACACCGATCTTTGAATTCTGCCGTCTGCTCTACGCCTCATTAGAATATATAGGAACGGCAACGTTTCGTTGTGTTCATGTTCCATAGATAGAGAGATGTTTTTATGCTCCATATTCATTATGGCCTGGAACGATGTTGCTTGTAGCTCGTCTGTGGTGATAATTAATATATCGTCCACATAACGACGGTAGAAGACCAAGTTTTTAATGTCTGAGGATATCTTTTCTTCTAAATGTTCCATGACGATGTCCGCTAGAATAGGACCAAGAGGACTCCCCATGACCACTCCGTCAATTTGGCGATATGACTTATTCAGAAAATTGAATTTTATATTGGCAGTACATAGTAATAGTGGCCTCTCCAGAACAGATGTAGGTATACCTAGTTTTAGTTTGTTGTCTCTAATGCGTTCACTTATTATTTTCACTATCTCATCTTAATGGAACGTTGGTGAATAGGGATGCTATATCCATGGATGTCATGTGTTTATTATTTATGTCCATAGTATCCAATAATTCCACCAGTTCGAATGTATCTCTAAGTATTTTTGGATCAAACGACTGTCGTACTGGCTTTAAAATTTCAGCTAGCCATCTCGCCATCCGGTGTTGTGCAGAGTTAACCATAGACAGGATCGGTCTTAGCAGGATTCCGGGCTTGTGAAGTTTGTGCAAACAGAAAGACATGATAGTCAGTTTAAAATTACCATGGTAAACAACTGATATTACTGTGTGAATATGTGTATATTTCAGCTTGAACGATGATTCTAATTATTTTACTCTATGTTGTGTGACATCTGCAGTAAGTACCTGACGAGATGCAGCTAAATGTGCCAGGCAATAAATCGTACTATATATGGTTTGTATCTTCGTTATTCAAAAACAATGAACAGGTTAAGAAAAAGAGTCTGGGAGAACAGGAAGCTTACTGCCAAAACAAAAGTCCTTGTCTATCAAACCGGTGGCCTTAGTAATCTTCTTTATTGCAGTGAAGCCTTGACAACTTACTCACACCAAGATAAACGTGTAAATAGCTTTCGTTTGCGGTGTCTGGGAAGAATACTTGGTATTAAGTGGCAAGACAAAATCAAAAATACTGAAGTAATGGAAAAATCGGGGCGTGTGACAATTTATTCCATGCCCAGTCTTCGAATACGTAGATGGGCAGGACACAATAGGAGGATGGATGATGGTAGAATACCAAAGAGTATCTATTTTGGTATATTACAGATGGGTGAGAGATCTCGGTGTCGGTGTCTACCACGATACAAAGATGTGTGTAAGCGGGACATAATTGATGCAGGCATTTATATTGCACATTGGGAGCAAGTCGCCAATGAAAGTGTTGCATGGAAGGCAAAGATCAGAAATGGAATAAAGAAAAAGGAGAAAATGATTGCAGACAGATCACACCCTGAGCGTGTAAAGACGTAGGATGTTGCGTGATGGTGGAAATGATCATGTGTTCAAATCCATCCACTGTGGATGAACATTTTCATCGCGATTCGGTCTGATCAGTCACATTCGCTACCGCCATTGGTTGTAGTTATTATGACTTTTTCAAGCACAATGTAACGTCTATCAAGACGGCAAGGTGCCAATGAATGATGAATAAATGAATATAGACAGACAGACAGGCAAACAGACAGACAGATAGATAGACAGACAGACAGACAGACATGTAGGTAGGTAGGTAGGTAGATAGATAGATAGATAGATAGATAGCTAGATAGATAGATAGATAGATAGATAGATAGATAGATAGATAGATAGATAGATAGATAGATAGATAGATAGATAGATAGATAGATAGACAGACAGATAGTCGTGGTTCCAACTTCATGACAAAGGGTAGTCCCCACAATGCTCCGTTCCTGTGAATATCATATAAAATGCTCCTCACTGCCTTATGTGAAAAGTGTAACAGACAGGAGGAGTCTCGACAAGCCAACAGATCGCACAGGTATATTATGCATAAGGCCGCTGCCAGAATGCCGACATAAAAGTCCGCAACGAAAAATACAGTTCATCGTCGATGGACGCGGTAGTCAATAGAGAACCAGCAGCCCACACATTACTGCTGTAGTATATTAAAACGTCCTTACCATTTCCTAGCATTGACGCCCTTAACAATATTACATGCCCTAGGGATTACTGTTTAAATACCTTATTTTGGGGGGAAAGAAAACAGCGATAGACTGACCGTAGCACAGCCAAATTTATTTGGCATTAGTTAAAATCTGACCTGGTAATTTAGCAAATACCTGGCCAAGACCGGAAATAATTTGAAAACAAAGGGGTTTTAGTATGCCATTTTGGTTCAAGAGAGCAAAGAGAACAGACGTGCGGGGAAGGGCAGTTTAGCCCTAAAATATGTCATTCTCTGAAGAAGTTTGTATGTTAAATATACATTATTATGTATTTATGTATTTTGATAAGGTACATATACCACTGTGTTTAATTAAGAATTGGTTAAAATGATAAATCAACAATTCGTGTAAACTAGAGTCGGATAGATTTTTACTACTAAGGGCCATGCTGTACCACGCTGTCAAATATTTCTTTTGCTTTTACAATTTCATATTCCTATGTTTAACTTATTCTATGCATTGTGAAACTATATCACTATCAATGATATAAATCTGCAAATAATCTATGTACTATAGAGTATTCAACTCTAAAGAACATTTTCAAAAAAAAAAAAAAAAAAAAAAAACTTTCTCTCTATGTGGAAGCAGACTACTGATCACACATCTTATAAACGTACGTTTATGTTGTGGAAATTGTTTTGCTAATTGCTAATCTGTAACTGAGTTGTCGTGCCAAATTTTGGTACAATCTTGTTAACATATTTGTAACCACACAATAGGTGTGATGGACATGTAATTTTCATAAATAATGCTAAGAAAATGCCATGTGGGAGAATATAATCCAATAAAAGAAAGAAAAGGCATCATATAACCAAGCCTTTAGTCACACCGCATCACGGGTGGTGGACACCTGGAATAATATTATATTCCGAACACTTATCAGGCTGCATAAATCATTTCTAATAAATAAGAAATGTTCTTACAAATAGCAGAAATTGGTAAATTATATCACGCGTGCACAACCCTCATGCTGCACAAGCAGTGGGGGAAAAAGAATATATATTTTAGTTTATGGATTAACAAGTGAGGAAATCCAAAAACAGTGGCTCCTGCATTATTATTATGATTATTTATTATTATGATTATCATGTAATTCATATCAGAGAGATGTACTTGTTTGGTTTTCTCTGTTATGAGATTTATATATATTCTGTCATGATTGCTACTTTTGCTGTGGGGAATATACATTGTAATGTGACTCCAGTGGAAACATGGTGAGATGATGTATGAAACCTTGTGTAGGTCAGTACACAAGAAGAGAATGTTGAATATCTTTGGCCTAATGCTGATTATAGCGAAGGAAAGAAGACGAGGCAGTAGAAACAAAAGAGTCTATGTATGGTTATTTTCTTCAAGAATGAGAGATGCAATATCAACATGTTTGGATGGAAAGAATGGCTTCACTTATCAAATAGTCCGTAGTAACAACATCAAAATAGAATATCGAGTGAAAAGATGCCTTTCTCACAATAAGAGCTAGAATAGCTAAACAACAAGCGGCGAGGGACATTGGATCGTGGAAAACCCACTCGTTTTACCTTCTCTTTTTTTTTTAATTGTGTTGTGAAAATGTTATCACACCAAAGAGTATTAATGCCCTGTGTTGTATTTTTTTATCATCCCTATCTCTAGACAATAGCGAGTGGTGGATTTTGTGGGACTATATCATTAAAAACTGGATCCTGGGTCAACAGCCAGAAAGTGATAAATGGCAACCTGTCCTAAACATAGTCTGGACCAACACAACAATGTTTACTGCTGCATTTGTTAGCTGCCGTAGCCAGCAACAGACTGACTGCGTGACTGATGAAGTCCTACTTCAGTAGGAATATCCAGGATGGACTTCAGTATTTAAAAATAGACAAAGATAAAGATCTACAGAGTAACTGACAACAGTGTATCTTCTGCTTTACTTCTGAGAAGTACCACCCGAAGCCTCATCACTCAGCAAAATCAGTGAAACTATGAGACGATCTTACAAAGTTTAATAAAACTAACAACAGTGAGAACCCTTCAACTGTCGGTTGGATTCCCAAGTTGATATCCAACAATGGATAAGTCTTCGAAAGAAAGTTTCACAGCAGCAAAAGTCAACATAAGGTTCCAGACACTAGAACGCCAAATGGGAAGAGACACTGAAACAACATAGGCAAGTACAACCAAGGTACCAACTGAATACCAACTAAATATCAACTGAATAACAACTAAGAAACCAGATTACCTCAAGGTTAAAATCTGCAACACCCTTAAAGCAGCCAGATCCACTCGAGATCTTAGATCATCAGAAAGGCCATACGAAAGAAGCTAGCGGAGTAAATGCCTCTACGCATGCAACAAAAAGAACCATCTGATTTGTTTGCGACTCCCAGTTGGTGTGTTGGAATAAATATTCTTCAGTTCCATGCCTGTAGCAGACCAATCCTGGAATAATTCCAGATGAACCTAATGAATGACTCAGCAATGTTATGTTCTACACTGAAATGGAATGAATCAAAATGAACCGGGTGTGTGACAAAGCCTCTTGAACTAAATTGGGAAACGGTTAACATAAACCGAGCTGTTGGACAGTGGTCATCTTTTCGTCGATAATATGATATAGGGAAGAACCTGGTCAGAAGACTCAAGATGCATCCTCCTGAAAGCTTGACAGACTTAGGCACCAATTTCAATTGGACCACAGAGCCCTCTTGCAACAGAATATTCTTGAATTCAGCCCCATGGGGGGATATGTGCTTGTGTATAATTATATTCTTGGTTTATGGATTATAAAGATTCACCAGCCAACTTCAGTGAACATAATGTAAGGAGAACATGACTGTTTGAGTACATTTATTTCTGCCCGGATAAATATGGACATTATCTGCGTAGCAGTGGAGAAAAATAACCGACCGCAACACCTAAGGAAAAGGACTGTAATTAAATAATTAGTTTAATTATTAGTACTAATGATGCTTTCTATATGTGGTTATTTCATGCCATGGATGTATCAGGTCAGTAGCTTTTTTTAAAAGGAGGGGTATAACCAAATAGTGGTTGTTGTTTTGGTTGAGTGCTCTGACACAATCTCATTATATTTTAAATATGAGTATTGTAACTGGTGTCAGAAACAATTGTTTTATATGTTTGGTTTTTCTGAACTTAGACCATTGTTTTGCTTTTATCTATGTAAAATATGTCAAAGATGTAGAACCAATTAGTGGTTGTTGTATTGTTTGTAATAACATTGTTTTTTTTTTCTTGGGACAATGTGGGTAATGTTTTTTTTTTTTCATATTGAAAATCATTCCCATGCCTGTTCTGGAAATTCAGTGTGGTCATTACAATTATATATATATATATATATATATATATATATATATATATATATATATATATATATATATATATATATATATATATATATATATATATATATATATATATATATATATATGTTACTGCAGATCTTGATTTAATGCCTGAACTGTTTGTCCAAAATTGATGTTTACGTCAAGTCCAGTGTTGATGTTTGCTCAACCGTGGTTGTATTACATGTTGTAAACAATCAATGTTCTCTAACACTATAGTAAATTTATAGGGTGGGTTAGTGGGAATGGAGAAGTACTCATAGACACAGTTACAAACAGAAGTGAAGTATTTTCCGTCTTGTGTTTGTGGTAGAATTCCAAGATCACCTTACATTCTAGAAGTGACTAGAGAATCTAAATTTAAATCCCCTAGACATAAAAGAAGCAATTATTCTCTTAGATTAAAATCCACATCCCACAACTGCATAAGGCAAACCCAGTTAGTTAAGCAACCAACTGGCCTTTATTTTCTGAACAAGCAGTTCACGATACAAACAACCGCGAAAATATGTAACAGCATTCCACACGAAATCCGCAGCTCACAGTGTCGCTTCACACACTTAACTCAGTATCTGGGCGACGGAACCATACACTACCAGTCCAACATGAGAGAAATGCGTAAGCAAACCATAGCTACAAGCATAAATACTCCAGATGCCTTACCAGCTCAACGGCCTACGTTCCATTTTAGACCGGAAGTATCTATTTGTATCATAGTACGGCACGGCCTTGCTGGAATGTGCACCGTATGCTTGCAAACAAGCTTGACAGCGGCTCCGCGTGGAACGCACAAGTATATTAAGAAAATTTCGGGGAATCAAGTTCTATTCACGTGTAAAAGCAGCTTCTAGCTGTTGTAGATTAGCTGCAGAACATTGCTTGTAGACTCTATGTCCAAGCTCGTTCCACAGATGTTCTCAAGGGGACATGTCTGGTGACGGGGCAGACCAGTCAGTTGTGACGATGTTCTGCCGCTGTAAATATTGCTGCATAATGCACGCGGTATGAGCACGTGCGTTATTCTATTGGAGAAGCTGCACGTCTGGATAATTTACTAACTCAGGAACATCCATTGCATTCAAAACTTCATCTCGACATGTCACAGCATTACCATTTCCACGGAAGACATGAAGAGGGAACAATGGTAAAAACTGCATCCTTTCCGAATGTGAATACTGCCAGCTCCATGTCGGTTGTGCTGAGGAACACAGCAATCTACAAAGCGCTCTCCTAACCGTTGCCAAATCAGCACACGTCCATCAACAAAGGATAGGTTGAATCTGCTCTCGCCTGTGAATAGGACAACATTCCACTCTCTGTTTGAGATCTTGCTCTGTCCATTGCAGGCGCCGCTGACGATATCTGTGAGTCAAGTTTGGCCCAATATAAGGTCATCTAGCAGTAAGGCCTGTATCTCTGAGTCCTTGTATGACTGTCATTTGAGAGAAGTACCCATGTCTACCCACTCTTGCTGTTACTGTTTGACTTGCCAAGAGAAAACCATTCCTTAGATGACACAGCACAATATGACGATCTTGCGCAGGAGCAGTAACTCGTGGGTGGCCACTCCGAAGTCTATCCCAGGCAATGCCAATGGTTCCTTAACGTTCATTGAGACGTAAAGTAGTGCAATTATCCTTCAGGCAATGGCCGGCGATCTCATTCTGGTCTCCAACATACCAATGGCTCGTTGGCGGTCGTTTTAAAATAGTCATGACATTTCAAGCACATGTACTGGGTGTTTTGACTCAAGGCCATTTATACTGAGCATACTACCAAAACACGTATACATTTTCAAGGTCATAGAAGTTGGAAATAGTGTTGCAAGTGTAACTTTAATTGTTTTCATGTAGTCTGTACACAAACCTGTGGGTTGAATAATGCACTTTCCATTTCAGCAGTCATTCGCTCTCTACCTATGACAAACACGAGGAAAAAGCATTCCCCACACTTTTGTTTCCAGCTTCTCGGCATAAGTTTATATATATATATATATATATATATATATATATATATATATATATATATGTCTGTGCGTGAGTGCGTGCGCGCGTGTGTGTGCGTAGTGCGTGCGTGCGTGTGTGTGTGTGTGTGTGTGTGTGTGTGTGTGATGTCTCCAGATCTTTTTTCCCTATACAGTGAAAATATTTTCAGAAATGTAGAAGATATGTTATGAGAAGAAATGAATTGGAGAACTTGGTGACAACTGGTAAGATCGAAGGGAACAGACCAAGAGGAGACCTAGAAGCAAATACCTGGATGGCTTGGCCTCGTGGCATGGACGAGACAGGAAAACTGAGCTGATCCACGGCTCTGATGATCGAGTGAAATGGCGAGTCATGACCGCCCACGCTTTCCGGCATGGCACATGATATATAAATATCCTAGGGGGCAATCTGCGCCTGGTTCTGCAACCAGTAGGGTTAGGCTCGGCTAGTCGCTCAGGTTGTTTTGTTTGTTTTGTTCGCATATCTTTTACATGACATCGCTGTCAATTATCAGCATCTTTCAGTTGATTGTTGATGTCTTGATAAGATTACGCTCAGTAGTTTGCCATTGCTTTCTGAGCGACCGGCTCACATACCCCGTAAGTAACCGATACGGAGAGAACCGCTACCGATTCTCGCGCACGTCACGTTACTCACGAGAGTATACGGGATTACGGAGAAAGTCGTGTAGCCCCTAGACCAGGGGGACCGGCCTTAGGAGGTGTGAAAAGCACAAATTAATAGTATGCCGAAGACCAGCAAACTACACAATTCTACATGACCTCCCCGTTGTGTATACAGGGAACCATGGCTCTGGCTCCACTTGGTCCAATATTTCTGTCGTAAACCTGCCACTGGCCTATCAAGCCAGCGGGGCATTTTTCTTACTACTCAAACAAAAATAAACAAGCATAATCGATCATAATTGTGACAAGACCGCCGGGGCTTGGACTGGTTTGCCACGATAGATACTATCCCCAGCCTTTGCTCCAACCACCTTAATAGCACTCTTCATCTACCAGGCCCCACACAAGCCGGGACAGCTGGACCTCCCCTCCCTCACCTAGGGTTCCCTACCCCAAGGGGGCTCGGACCAGACACTAGTCATATCACTGCATAAAGTCATAGCTAAGAAAACAAAAAAATTTAATTCTGAACTAAGTCAACCACAACACAGAGAAGGATGGCTGAAAGCCAGACTAGAAGGTACTATGTACAAGAGCACATATGCAGATGAGGATTCTTCATCATGGAGGCGGACGATAGCTCGTGCGGTTGTCCAGTCGTGGTAGCGACTCACCCAGGCTCCTCCAGTGGACCGGAACTCCAAGGTCTGCTGCCTCTCCAAAGTTCCCTCTTCACACAGAGAACCAATCACGGGCTGATCAAGCGCAGTACCACTGCCTGACTGACACTGCACCGATGAACAAGGATCCTTCCTTGCTGTCGTACTATTTCGCTCGTCACACTCCTGATGAAGTCTGGGCCGACCCTAGAATATTAGCGGTCTCCCACTTGCAGAAAAAGTACATGTAGCACCGTATCAAAATACACAAGAGCCTGGTCACTCTTCTATCTCATAAGTGACCCACACACTGATATGTCACCTACAACATGAGCGATTGCTCCACATGAACACAAAACGTCACTGGCAAAGTCTATCAGGTGACTATAACACTTCACCTTATTTCCATGTCCTTGGACCAATAGATCTTCACACAGTCTCATGTAATTACCCTGATCGATGGGTATCAATCACAACCTAGCATACAATGTCAACAGTTCACCACGTTGGAATGAGGTAGATCCCTACCTCAACAAACATGTCTCTCTGGTGTTCCCACCACTTAGGTAATCAATGTCTTAGGTCACTGGACCACGTGTTGGCTTCATAAAGGTAAACCAATGTAAATACACTATTCAAGCATAAAATTATACACGGTGTCCCATGACAACCCAGCCGGGCCGGAAGCATAGCACACAGGCCAGGGTGACCGGTAACAATGATCACTTGGCTCAACTTGAAAGTTCATTACCTTGCAATCACCAAGGTTTACACTGAGTTTGAATATCACCAGTGCTTCACTGGCTAGAATCACCAGACGTTTCAGTGTTGGATCCTCTCGGGATCGGATGACACTCGTCGGACTCTTGGCGGAGGTCCTAACCTAGACCTACCGACATATTCAGCACTCAGCTCCTTCCAACATTGATCTCGCAGAATCAGAAGACCACTCCCAGTATGGCCTCAATCAACATCTTGATAGGCACTGGAATGAGTGGGCCCATAGAGCTCATGGTGAAGCTCTCGAATCTTCTTCAGTATAGCAATAACAGATCCTGAAACACGGAGAGGTTGGTGTAAGTACTCAACTACAACAAAGACTAACAGCATCTCCACCATGTCCCCTGCCTCTCAGTCGTTCCTCAGGTATACCACCCTGAGTATGAAATCATCACATCATAGATCTACTTGTACCCATAATGTATAGGCATAATGATGTTAGAGAAAGCAATAGCACACCTGATCAGTCAAGTAACACTTCTGGACTACAAATAGCCCCTAGCACCAGAGTCGACTGTATGACTCTGTCAAAGCATCTTCCACCTGGTGCCAGTCCAATCCGGTTTCATCTTCCATCATCAATCAACATATACACTTACTTCCCTTTCAGTGTAGTGATTACTTTATCGAGAAGGTGTCCAGCCGGACATCGCCTTCCTGACAGACTCATCAATTCACCAATCCGTTAACCCATGGACTGATCAATTACACACATTAATAACTATATGACTATAATAAATTATACTCCTGATAATTCATTACTATAGTATTAACTAAGGAGAACTCATGAATTGTTACACTTAAATAACAAACTCATATCACAGCCATAGTGTCAGTTCTGGGATCCCTGTCCCAGATCCTGAGTTGCCCTTTTATTCACTGACTATCTTCCAGGTCAGTCATACCTGTGCCGATCGAGCACAGCTTTGGTGGCCATCCACCATTACACTTTCCCACAGCTACTGTGGGTCCTGTGTACCTTGTCCCGTGACGACTTAAGTCACGTCATCCAATGTAGCAAGCCTCCAGACACCACTACCAAACTCTGGCTCCACCGTTTTTTTTTTTTTTTTTTTTTTTTTTGGGGGGGGGGGGGGGGGGTTATTCCCCTCATCTACTACTACTTCACGGCAGTATTCCCAGTACTTCATGAACCAACCGAGTCAGGTTTCCAGAAGAGTAGAATATTAGAGACAGAAACGGGTTAGGTTCAAATCCTAGATTTATCTAGACACAACGGCCTCGAATTACGGAGTGCCGCATCACCCTCGATCGGGTATGTTCAACCATCGGATATGCACGATCGCTTTGGGTCGGACCTGTAACCTAACGGGTTGGGCGTACCGGCCTACCTCCCAGTCAGCTGCCTAGACCAACGTAAGATGGAACACGCACGGTCATTCTAGCGGACGGACATGAAAACCCGCAGTCACAATAGTATCATAAATACTTCCTATCAACTGTTATCCTACCGATGTAACACCATTCTGCTTACGCGGAATAACACTGCTCTCTTCCCACAGCAAATACACCACGGCCGATCTCACCTTGATTCCTCGAACAATCACCACCACTGATAGAACCACTGAGTTACTATTCTAATGTCACGAAGCACATTACACTTCTATAATAATAAGATCTACCTTATCATTATTTACCGCGTCTAGCATGTCGATGTAATGACTGACAAACTTCCTGCCTTGCATGCGTAATTAATAAACCAAACAAGTAACTGCTACACACTTTGTAAAGAAACGGGATCTCCCTAGCACAACGCAGTAATAATATACATATCACTGTCCCTGCAACTCATTTGTAAACAATCAGTTAACAAATATATTTATCTAAACAAATGGGATTTTCACCAGTCCTCGAAAGCACATAGTTCGACCTATTTTATTTACACACTTCTCGCTGTGGAATAAGGCTTTTTCCGTCAGGTAACACATTACGTCGCTGATCGATAAAGGCTAATTAACTATGCAGACAGCCAGCTGTAAATTGTAACGCTACGCGACTACTCATTTCCGACGGCAATTAATTCGTTCGGGGAGGTCGGCACGACATAAAGACAACAGTTAAACAATAGAATAAGTATTCAACTAACCTGTGATTTAACAATCACGAACTCGACTGCAGATGTCCGCTCTGGTCGCGCACATTGACATCAAAATTACAGCAGCCCTGTGGCTGTGATCTGTCTTACGCTGAGGTCTGGCTGGCGACTGTTCACGACTAACTCAGTGCGCCTTCCACTTGCCTCCACGGGCCGCGTGAATTCCATAATCCATGGAGAAAACCAGATTCACGACAAGTTCTACCAACCCGTGCTGCATAAAGCACTCGTGAACCTAGAGATCTCGGTCACGTACGCACTTGGGGGAACATTCTAGATTTCTCTATAAATAACTAGAATAGCGCCGCCACGCACTACTTCAGATGGGAAATCCCCTATTAATTGATATTTAATTCAAGGGAGACCAACGCATCGCACACCCTTCAAAGGGATATTATGCAGAGATCTGCCGATCTGTAGGCGTTTCGTCACATAGGCCCCCACTTATGATGGTCGACCCGGTCGAACTCACTAGACAAAGATCGGTCTGAACTCTGAACCTCTACTCTATCAAGATTGGATTTCCAGGAAAGGACGTTCCATAACGTTCACTTTCCCTGGGGAGATCTACCAGAATGGTATGGATGCTATCTCACCAACCACCGCCTCAAACATACGTTATCTCCAGCGATTAGGCCCGAAACGTAACGGCCCGGTGATTGGCTTACAGGATCTGTCCTCTACACTGGACTGTTCCGCATCCACCTGGTGTAGGCCATCGGTTACTTTACTGAAGGTTCGTTCGTCCTTTCCGACAATAGGATTTTTCCTATCCCGACTCGGCATCACCCTCGTGGACTGTTCGCGGATGTCGACCGAAATGAATGGTCGCTTACTCCAGGTTCGTCTGGAGTACCCTTGCTCCTGCCTTCTCTCCCGCGAGTAAGGACAGTGAGCCTGTCGGCGTATCGAGTCACCCGACGATCCCGTCGTGCCAGATGTGACTTCGCCTGTCCGACCTCGATTCCCAGTGTGCTGAACACCATGGGCCTCTTCCCGACGGAGCCTGTTCGCCCTATCTACGGTTGAACGCTCAGGAGACCGCAGACCCTCCCCACAGGATGTACTGCGTAGGATTGAGTCCTCCTCGCCCTCGTCTGGACCCAGAACCGAATCTAGCGCGATGGTAGTCGCACTACCTTCTGGAGAAACTACCTCGGACATCTCCAAATTCTGAAGGAGAGTACAATGGAACTTACGCAATTCCCCGCGGACCTTCACCTCATACATGGATCGGGACATTATCCGTTCCACAGGAAAAGGGCCCTGCCATCCGAGTTCGAATTCCGCCTCCTCGATTGGGAGAAGTGCGAAAACCCTATCTCCAATCTGCAGAGATAAACCGTTTCTGGTCCTGTGCTTTGGTGCTGCCATACAACACGTTGGGCACGACCGGATATATCTCCGCACGTCGCCTGTCATTCCAGGCCAGTGGTAGTGGCTGGAAAGACACTGGACTGTTGTCCCCACATCCTTATGTCCGGTTAAGGATAAGGTATGCACTCTATGTATCAAGCGCGATCTGTAGTCAGTAGGGACTACCATCTGACCGTACTGGCTATCCCCTTGCCCGGCTCTACGATAAAGCAACCGGTTTTCTACATAGAACTGACCCGGAGTTGGCAAGTCAGAACTTTGGGACACCTCCAGTAAGTAAGGACGAAAAGTCTGGTCCCTACTTTGAGCACTGCTCACTAACCTCGCAAGAGAATGGTCTATCAACTTACCACACTGCCTTTCTCCATCCTTAGCCCGGCCTGCCTAGCGCTCACTAGACAATGTTCCCTGGGGTCCCCCAGGAATACATGTGGACGACCGAGGATCAAAGGGTAAATAGGATAAGGCAGCACAGCCGCCTTGATGCTACCAGTAACATACTTACACCGAATGTCAATCCGAGCAATTGGCAAGTTCATAGCTACGGAGCTCTTCATGGCCAGCTGGAATTCTCTTGTCTCGCCGGTGAGCTGCCCTGGGCTCACAAGGTGGGATGAGATTACAGCTTCAAACTGCAATCCTGTATCGTATAGACATTCCACCTGCTTCCC
Source organism: Cepaea hortensis (assembly GCA_963921405.1). Taxonomy (NCBI): domain Eukaryota; kingdom Metazoa; phylum Mollusca; class Gastropoda; order Stylommatophora; family Helicidae; genus Cepaea; species Cepaea hortensis. The sequence goes on from OY992883.1 coordinate 60,027,063, forward strand.
ATTCACCTCTATCGTTTCGACCACAGGTGATTTCTCAGACTTAGGTTTCTCCCGACCCTTAGGTGAAGTCTCGCTAGGTCTACCCCTATTAGAGGCGAGACACGCAAAGTGCAAGTCCTTTGGCTTCCTCAGACAATCTACAGTATTATGGGAAGGAGACTTACAGTACTTACACCACCTCTTACTCCACTTCCGTTTTGGGGAGGCGAGGGCTTTGCCTCTCGGGTTTCTTACCAGAGTCTTTTACCACAGGATCTGCTACATTGGATGATTCTTTGGGACCTTTGGTCTTGGGCTTCTGATCAAGCCCCTTCTGCCTTTTCTGTGAATCAGTCTGACTGGAATCCCCAGTCTCACCATAGACTTCCACATACCTTTCAGCTAACTTATTTACTATGTCTAGCCTTTCCGCCCCATTTTCCCCTAAGAAATTCCTTAAAGGCTTGGACATCTGCATTTTCATTTGATCCACCACCATCAACTCTCTCAGACTCTCATAATCCTCTTTGAAATTGGCCAACGCCATCCATTTCAACAGATATGAGTTCAGCCTCACACTATAGGCCGAGAACATCTCACCTGGTTCTCTCTTGGAAGTTCTGAACCTCCGCCTGTAAGCATGGGCTGTCATTTCGAATCTTTTCAAAAGAGCCGATTTCAGGGTTGGATAATCATTTTCCATCCCTGGGGGAAGACACGCATACACTTCGTACGCGGTGCCCCGGAGTCCTTGTAAAAGCTTAAGATTCCAACGCTCAGGCTCTAAGCCCATAGCTTTACACATTGCCTCGAACTTCTCTAAGAATTGATCTATCTTCTCTTGGTCCGGTTCAAATGGTGGAAACGGCCATTTCATAGCATGGTAAGCTGGTCTGCTGGCTGCTGATGAGCTAGGTAAAGTTACTCCACCTACGGCTCCCTCAGAATCACCAACAGATTTAGTCTCTACCTCAAGTTGCTTCATACGGAACTCATGTTCCATTTCCAATTTCCTAGCTTCTAATTTCTTAGACTCTAGGTCAGCTGCAAGTTTTTGTGCCTGTTGGTCTGCCACCAACTCTTCCTCTTCAAGTGCTAACTTTCGAGCGTCAAGCTCAATTTCTGACTTTCTTCGCTCCCTCTCTTCTGCTCTGAAGTTTCTCTCTACTTCCAGTACATAGGCTTTGAACTCCTCACCTTCCAATCCCATCTCAGTTGCAGATGCCCGCACCTTAGCTAACTCTAAAGTACGAGTAGCCATGCTTAGTGTAACTTCGGATCAGTATAGATATGTAATCCCCAATCACAATGCTAACTGTACTACAACCAACACTGTAACTATGTATCTATACTAACTTAACTAAATGTCTGTCCACGTCGAAGAGAAAGGTTTCAGTAGCCAAACTCGTCAAGTAGACAATAGGTATAGGACAGATGACACTATAACCTATTCCTGCGAGATGTCAGAACAAAGAGAAGATCCCGGACGAGCCCCCACTCTATCTTGTGACAAGACCGCCGGGGCTTGGACTGGTTTGCCACGATAGATACTATACCCAGCCTTTGCTCCAACCACCTTAATAGCACTCTTCATCTACCAGGCCCCACACAAGCCGGGACAGCTGGACCTCCCCTCCCTCACCTAGGGTTCCCTACCCCAAGGGGGCTCGGACCAGACACCAGTCATATCACTGCACAAAGTCATAGCTAAGAAAACAAAAAAATTTAATTCTGAACTAAGTCAACCACAACACAGAGAAGGATGGCTGAAAGCCAGACTAGAAGGTACTATGTACAAGAGCACATATGCAGATGAGGATTCTTCATCATGGAGGCGGACGATAGCTCGTGCGGTTGTCCAGTCGTGGTAGCGACTCACCCAGGCTCCTCCAGTGGACCGGAACTCCAAGGTCTGCTGCCTCTCCAAAGTTCCCTCTTCACACAGAGAACCAATCACGGGCTGATCAAGCGCAGTACCACTGCCTGACTGACACTGCACCGATGAACAAGGATCCTTCCTTGCTGTCGTACTATTTCGCTCGTCACACTCATGATGAAGTCTGGGCCAACCCTAGAATATTAGCGGTCTCCCACTTGCAGAAAAAGTACATGTAGCACCGTATCAAAATACACAAGAGCCTGGTCACTCTTCTATCTCATAAGTGACCCACACACTGATATGTCACCTACAACATGAGCGATTGCTCCACATGAACACAAAACGTCACTGGCAAAGTCTATCAGGTGACTATAACACTTCACCTTATTTCCGTGTCCTTGGACCAATAGATCTTCACACAGTCTCATGTAATTACCCTGATTGATGGGTTTCAATCACAACCTAGCATACAATGTCAACAGTTCACCACGTTGGAATGAGGTAGATCCCTACCTCAACAAACATGTCCCTCTGGTGTTCCCACCACTTAGGTAATCAATGTCTTAGGTCACTGGACCACGTGTTGGCTTCATAAAGGTAAACCAATGTAAATACACTATTCAAGCATACAATTATACACGGTGTCCCATGACAACCCAGCCGGGCCGGAAGCATAGCACACAGGCCAGGGTGACCGGTAACAATGATCACTTGGCTCAAATTGAAAGTTCATGACCTTGCAATCACCAAGGTTTACACTGAGTTTGAATTTCACCAGTGCTTCACTGGCTAGAATCACCAGACGTTTCAGTGTTGGATCCTCTCGGGATCGGATGACACTCGTCGGACTCTTGGCGGAGGTCCTAACCTAGACCTACCGACATATTCAGCACTCAGCTCCTTCCAACATTGATCTCGCAGAATCAGAAGACCACTCCCAGTATGGCCTCAATCAACATCTTGATAGGCACTGGAATGAGTGGGCCCATAGAGCTCATGGTGAAGCTCTCGAATCTTCTTCAGTATAGCAATAACAGATCCTGAAACACGGAGAGGTTGGTGTGAGTACTCAACTACAACAAAGACTAATAGCATATCCACCATGTCCCCTGCCTCTCAGTCGTTCCTCAGGTATACCACCCTGAGTATGAAATCATCACATCATAGATCTACTTGTACCCATAATGTATAGGCATAATGATGTTAGAGAAAGCAATAGCACACCTGTTCAGTCAAGTAACACTTCTGGACTACAAATAGCCTCTAGCACAAGAGTCGACTGTATGACTCTGTCAAAGCATCTTCCACCTGTTGCCAGTCCAATCCGGTTTCATCTTCCATCATCAATCAACATATACACTTACTTCCCTTTCAGTGTAGTGATTACTTTATCGAGAAGGTGTCCAGCCGGACATCGCCTTCCTGACAGACTCATCAATTCACCAATCCGTTAACCCATGGACTGATCAATTACACACATTAATAACTATATGACTATAATAAATTATACTCCTGATAATTCATTACTATAGTATTAACTAAGGAGAACTCATGAATTGTTACACTTAAATAACAAACTCATATCACAGCCATAGTGTCAGTTCTGGGATCCCTGTCCCAGATTCTGAGTTGCCCTTTTATTCACTGACTATCTTCCAGGTCAGTCATACCTGTGCCGGTCGAGCACAGCTTTGGTGGCCATCCACCATTACACTTTCCCACAGCTACTGTGGGTCCTGTGTACCTTGTCCCGTGACGACTTAAGTCACGTCATCCAATGTAGCAAGCCTCCAGACTCCACTACCAAACTCTGGCTCCACCGTTTTTTTTTTTTTTTTTTTTTTTTTTTTGGGGGGGGGGGGGTTATTCCCCTCATCTACTACTACTTCACGGCAGTATTCCCAGTACTCCATGAACCAACCGAGTCAGGTTTCCAGAAGAGTAGAATATTAGAGACAGAAACGGGTTAGGTTCAAATCCTAGATTTATCTAGACACAACGGCCTCGAATTACGGAGTGCCGCATCACCCTCGATCGGGTATGTTCAACCATCGGATATGCACGATCGCTTTGGGTCGGACCTGTAACCTATCGGGTTGGGCGTACCGGCCTACCTCCCAGTCAGCTGCCTAGACCAACGTAAGATGGAACACGCACGGTCATTCTAGCGGACGGACATGAAAACCCGCAGTCACAATAGTATCATAAATACTTCCTATCAACTGTTATCCTACCGATGTAACACCATTCTGCTTACGCGGAATAACACTGCTCTCTTCCCACAGCAAATACACCACGGCCGATCTCACCTTGATTCCTCGAACAATCACCACCACTGATAGAACCACTGAGTTACTATTCTAATGTCACGAAGCACATTACACTTCTATAATAATAAGATCTACCTTATCATTATTTACCGCGTCTAGCATGTCGATGTAATGACTGACAAACTTCCTGCCTTGCATGCGTAATTAATAAACCAAACAAGTAACTGCTACACACTTTGTAAAGAAACGGGATCTCCCTAGCACAACGCAGTAATAATATACATATCACTGTCCCTGCAACTCATTTGTAAACAATCAGTTAACAAATATATTTATCTAAACACATGGGATTTTCACCAGTCCTCGAAAGCACATAGTTCGACCTATTTTATTTACACACTTCTCGCTGTGGAATAAGGCTTTTTCCGTCAGGTAACACATTACGTCGCTGATCGATAAAGGCTAATTAACTATGCAGACAGCCAGCTGTAAATTGTAACGCTACGCGACTACTCATTTCCGACGGCAATTAATTCGTTCGGGGAGGTCGGCACGACATAAAGACAACAGTTAAACAATAGAATAAGTATTCAACTAACCTGTGATTTAACAATCACGAACTCGACTGCAGATGTCCGCTCTGGTCGCGCACATTGACATCAAAATTACAGCAGCCCTGTGGCTGTGATCTGTCTTACGCTGAGGTCTGGCTGGCGACTGTTCACGACTAACTCAGTGCGCCTTCCACTTGCCTCCACGGGCCGCGTGAATTCCATAATCCACGGAGAAAACCAGATTCACGACAAGTTCTACCAACCCGTGCTGCATAAAGCACTCGTGAACCTAGAGATCTCGGTCACGTACGCACTTGGGGGAACATTCTAGATTTCTCTATAAATAACTAGAATAGCGCCGCCACGCACTACTTCAGATGGGAAATCCCCTATTAATTGATATTTAATTCAAGGGAGACCAACGCATCGCACTCCCTTCAAAGGGATATTATGCAGAGATCTGCCGATCTGTAGGCGTTTCGTCACATAGGCCCTCACTTAAGATGGTCGACCCGGTCGAACTCACTAGACAAAGATCGGTCTGAACTCTGAACCTCTACTCTATCAAGATTGGATTTCCAGGAAAGGACGTTCCATAACGTTCACTTTCCCTGGGGAGATCTACCAGAATGGTATGGATGCTATCTCACCAACCACCGCCCCAAACATACGTTATCTCCAGCGATTAGGCCCGAAACGTAACGGCCCGGTGATTGGCTTACAGGATCTGTCCTCTACACTGGACTGTTCCGCATCCACCTGGTGTAGGCCATCGGTTACTTTACTGAAGGTTCGTTCGTCCTTTCCGACAATAGGATTTTTCCTATCCCGACTCGGCATCACCCTCGTGGACTGTTCGCGGATGTCGACCGAAATGAATGGTCGCTTACTCCAGGTTCGTCTGGAGTACCCTTGCTCCTGCCTTCTCTCCCGCGAGTAAGGACAGTGAGTCTGTCGGCGTATCGAGTCACCCGACGATCCCGTCGTGCCAGATGTGACTTCGCCTGTCCGACCTCGATTCCCAGTGTGCTGAACACCATGGGCCTCTTCCCGACGGAGCCTGTTCGCCCTATCTACGGTTGAACGCTCAGGAGACCGCAGACCCTCCCCACAGGATGTACTGCGTAGGATTGAGTCCTCCTCGCCCTCGTCTGGACCCAGAACCGAATCTAGCGCGATGGTAGTCGCACTACCTTCTGGAGAAACTACCTCGGACATCTCCAAATTCTGAAGGAGAGTACAATGGAACTTACGCAATTCCCCGCGGACCTTCACCTCATACATGGATCGGGACATTATCCGTTCCACAGGAAAAGGGCCCTGCCATCCGAGTTCGAATTCCGCCTCCTCGATTGGGAGAAGTGCGAGAACCCTATCTCCAATCTGCAGAGATAAACCGTTTCTGGTCCTGTGCTTTGGTGCTGCCATACAACACGTTGGGCACGACCGGATATATCTCCGCACGTCGCCTGTCATTCCAGGCCAGTGGTAGTGGCTGGAAAGACACTGGACTGTTGTCCCCACATCCTTATGTCCGGTTAAGGATAAGGTATGCACTCTATGTATCAAGCGCGATCTGTAGTCAGTAGGGACTACCATCTGACCGTACTGGCTATCCCCTTGCCCGGCTCTACGATAAAGCAACCGGTTTTCTACATAGAACTGACCCGGAGTTGGCAAGTCAGAACTTTGGGACACCTCCAGTAAGTAAGGACGAAAAGTCTGGTCCCTACTTTGAGCACTGCTCACGAACCTCGCAAGAGAATGGTCTATCAACTTACCACGCTGCCTTTCTCCATCCTTAGCCCGGCCTGCCTAGCGCTCACTAGACAATGTTCCCTGGGGTCCCCCAGGAATACATGTGGACGACCGAGGATCAAAGGGTAAATAGGATAAGGCAGCACAGCCGCCTTGATGCTACCAGTAACATACTTGCACCGAATGTCAATCCGAGCAATTGGCAAGTTCATAGCTACGGAGCTCTTCATGGCCAGCTGGAATTCTCTTGTCTCGCCGGTGAGCTGCCCTGGGCTCACAAGGTGGGATGAGATTACAGCTTCAAACTGCAATCCTGTATCGTATAGACATTCCACCTGCTTCCCATTCACCTCTATCGTTTCGACCACAGGTGATTTCTCAGACTTAGGTTTCTCCCGACCCTTAGGTGAAGTCTCGCTAGTTCTACCCCTATTAGAGGCGAGACACGCAAAGTGCAAGTCCTTTGGCTTCCTCAGACAATCTACAGTATTATGGGAAGGAGACTTACAGTACTTACACCACCTCTTACTCCACTTCCGTTTTGGGGAGGCGAGGGCTTTGCCTCTCGGGTTTCTTACCAGAGTCTTTTACCACAGGATCTGCTACATTGGATGATTCTTTGGGACCTTTGGTCTTGGGCTTCTGATCAAGCCCCTTCTGCCTTTTCTGTGAATCAGTCTGACTGGAATCCCCAGTCTCACCATAGACTTCCACATACCTTTCAGCTAACTTATTTACTATGTCTAGCCTTTCCGCCCCATTTTCCCCTAAGAAATTCCTTAAAGGCTTGGACATCTGCATTTTCATTTGATCCACCACCATCAACTCTCTCAGACTCATAATCCTCTTTGAAATTGGCCAACGCCATCCATTTCAACAGATATGAGTTCAGCCTCACACTATAGGCCGAGAACATCTCACCTGGTTCTCTCTTGGAAGTTCTGAACCTCCGCCTGTAAGCATGGGCTGTCATTTCGAACCTTTTCAAAACAGCCGATTTCAGGGTTGGATAATCATTTTCCATCCCTGGGGGAAGACACGCATACACTTCGTACGCGGTGCCCCGGAGTCCTTGTGAAAGCTTAAGATTCCAACGCTCAGGCTCTAAGCCCATAGCTTTACACATTGCCTCGAACTTCTCTAAGAATTGATCTATCTTCTCTTGGTCCGGTTCAAATGGTGGAAACGGCCATTTCATAGCATGGTAAGCTGGTCTGCTGGCTGCTGATGAGCTAGGTAAAGTTACTCCACCTACGGCTCCCTCAGAATCACCAACAGATTTAGTCTCTACCTCAAGTTGCTTCATATGGAACTCATGTTCCATTTCCAATTTCCTAGCTTCTAATTTCTTAGACTCTAGGTCAGCTGCAAGTTTTTGTGCCTGTTGGTCTGCCACCAACTCTTGCTCTTCAAGTGCTAACTTTCGAGCGTCAAGCTCAATTTCTGACTTTCTTCGCTCCCTCTCTTCTGCTCTGAAGTTTCTCTCTACTTCCAGTACATAGGCTTTGAACTCCTCACCTTCCAATCCCATCTCAGTTGCAGATGCCCGCACCTTAGCTAACTCTAAAGTACGAGTAGCCATGCTTAGTGTAACTTCGGATCAGTATAGATATGTAATCCCCAATCACAATGCTAACTGTACTACAACCAACACTGTAACTATGTATCTATACTAACTTAACTAAATGTCTGTCCACGTCGAAGAGAAAGGTTTCAGTAGCCCTACTCGTCAAGTAGACAATAGGTATAGGACAGATGACACTATAACCTATTCCTGCGAGATGTCAGAACAAAGAGAAGATCCCGGACGAGCCCCCACTCTATCTTGTGACAAGACCGCCGGGGCTTGGACTGGTTTGTCACGATAGATACTATACCCAGCCTTTGCTCCAACCACCTTAATAGCACTCTTCATCTACCAGGCCCCACACAAGCCGGGACAGCTGGACCTCACCTCCCTCACCTAGGGTTCCCTACCCCAAGGGGGCTCGGACCAGACACCAGTCATATCACTGCACAAAGTCATAGCTAAGAAAACAAAAAAAATTTAATTCTGAACTAAGTCAACCACAACACAGAGAAGGATGGCTGAAAGCCAGACTAGAAGGTACTATGTACAAGAGCACATATGCAGATGAGGATTCTTCATCATGGAGGCGGACGATAGCTCGTGCGGTTGTCCAGTCGTGGTAGCGACTCACCCAGGCTCCTCCAGTGGACCGGAACTCCAAGGTCTGCTGCCTCTCCAAAGTTCCCTCTTCACACAGAGAACCAATCACGGGCTGATCAAGCGCAGTACCACTGCCTGACTGACACTGCACCGATGAACAAGGATCCTTCCTTGCTGTCGTACTATTTCGCTCGTCACACTCCTGATGAAGTCTGGGCCGACCCTAGAATATTAGCGGTCTCCCACTTGCAGAAAAAGTACATGTAGCACCGTATCAAAATACACAAGAGCCTGGTCACTCTTCTATCTCATAAGTGACCCACACACTGATATGTCACCTCCAACATGAGCGATTGCTCCACATGAACACAAAACGTCACTGGCAAAGTCTATCAGGTGACTATAACACTTCACCTTATTTCCGTGTCCTTGGACCAATAGATCTTCACACAGTCTCATGTAATTACCCTGATCGATGGGTTTCAATCACAACCTAGCATACAATGTCAACAGTTCACCACGTTGGAATGAGGTAGATCCCTACCTCAACAAACATGTCTCTCTGGTGTTCCCACCACTTAGGTAATCAATGTCTTAGGTCACTGGACCACGTGTTGGCTTCATAAAGGTAAACCAATGTAAATACACTATTCAAGCATACAATTATACACGGTGTCCCATGACAACCCAGCCGGGCCGGAAGCATAGCACACAGGCCAGGGTGACCGGTAACAATGATCACTTGGCTCAACTTGAAAGTTCATGACCTTGCAATCACCAAGGTTTACACTGAGTTTGAATTTCACCAGTGCTTCACTGGCTAGAATCACCAGACGTTTCAGTGTTGGATCCTCTCGGGATCGGATGACACTCGTCGGACTCTTGGCGGAGGTCCTAACCTAGACCTACCGACATATTCAGCACTCAGCTCCTTCCAACATTGATCTCGCAGAATCAGAAGACCACTCCCAGTATGGCCTCAATCAACATCTTGATAGGCACTGGAATGAGTGGGCCCATAGAGCTCATGGTGAAGCTCTCGAATCTTCTTCAGTATAGCAATAACAGATCCTGAAACACGGAGAGGTTGGTGTGAGTACTCAACTACAACAAAGACTAATAGCATATCCACCATGTCCCCTGCCTCTCAGTCGTTCCTCAGGTATACCACCCTGAGTATGAAATCATCACATCATAGATCTACTTGTACCCATAATGTATAGGCATAATGATGTTAGAGAAAGCAATAGCACACCTGTTCAGTCAAGTAACACTTCTGGACTACAAATAGCCCCTAGCACAAGAGTCGACTGTATGACTCTGTCAAAGCATCTTCCACCTGGTGCCAGTCCAATCCGGTTTCATCTTCCATCATCAATCAACATATACACTTACTTCCCTTTCAGTGTAGTGATTACTTTATCGAGAAGGTGTCCAGCCGGACATCGCCTTCCTGACAGACTCATCAATTCACCAATCCGTTAACCCATGGACTGATCAATTATACACATTAATAACTATATGACTATAATAAATTATACTCCTGATAATTCATTACTATAGTATTAACTAAGGAGCACTCATGAATTGTTACACTTAAATAACAAACTCATATCACAGCCATAGTGTCAGTTCTGGGATCCCTGTCCCAGATCCTGAGTTGCCCTTTTATTCACTGACTATCTTCCAGGTCAGTCATACCTGTGCCGGTCGAGCACAGCTTTGGTGGCCATCCACCATTACACTTTCCCACAGCTACTGTGGGTCCTGTGTACCTTGTCCCGTGTCGACTTAAGTCACGTCATCCAATGTAGCAAGCCTCCAGACTCCACTACCAAACTCTGGCTCCACCGTTTTTTTTTTTTTTTTTTTGGGGGGGGGGGGGGGGGGTTATTCCCCTCATCTACTACTACTTCACGGCAGTATTCCCAGTACTCCATGAACCAACCGAGTCAGGTTTCCAGAAGAGTAGAATATTAGAGACAGAAACGGGTTAGGTTCAAATCCTAGATTTATCTAGACAAAACGGCCTCGAATTACGGAGTGCCGCATCACCCTCGATCGGGTATGTTCAACCATCGGATATGCACGATCGCTTTTGGTCGGACCTGTAACCTAACGGGTTGGGCGTACCGGCCTACCTCCCAGTCAGCTGCCTAGACCAACGTAAGATGGAACACGCACGGTCATTCTAGCGGACGGACATGAAAACCCGCAGTCACAATAGTATCATAAATACTTCCTATCAACTGTTATCCTACCGATGTAACAGCATTCTGCTTACGCGGAATAACACTGCTCTCTTCCCACAGCAAATACACCACGGCCGATCTCACCTTGATTCCTCGAACAATCACCACCACTGATAGAACCACTGAGTTACTATTCTAATGTCACGAAGCACATTACACTTCTATAATAATAAGATCTACCTTATCATTATTTACCGCGTCTAGCATGTCGATGTAATGACTGACAAACTTCCTGCCTTGCATGCGTAATTAATAAACCAAACAAGTAACTGCTACACACTTTGTAAAGAACCGGGATCTCCCTAGCACAACGCAGTAATAATATACATATCACTGTCCCTGCAACTCATTTGTAAACAATCAGTTAACAAATATATTTATCTAAACACATGGGATTTTCACCAGTCCTCGAAAGCACATAGTTCGACCTATTTTATTTACACACTTCTCGCTGTGGAATAAGGCTTTTTCCGTCAGGTAACACATTACGTCGCTGATCGATAAAGGCTAATTAACTATGCAGACAGCCAGCTGTAAATTGTAACGCTACGCGACTACTCATTTCCGACGGCAATTAATTCGTTCGGGGAGGTCGGCACGACATAAAGACAACAGTTAAACAATAGAATAAGTATTCAACTAACCTGTGATTTAACAATCACGAACTCGACTGCAGATGTCCGCTCTGACCGCGCACATTGACATCAAAATTACAGCAGCCCTGTGGCTGTGATCTGTCTTACGCTGAGGTCTGGCTGGCGACTGTTCACGACTAACTCAGTGCGCCTTCCACTTGCCTCCACGGGCCGCGTGAATTCCATAATCCATGGAGAAAACCAGATTCACGACAAGTTCTACCAACCCGTGCTGCATGAAGCACTCGTGAACCTAGAGATCTCGGTCACGTACGCACTTGGGGGAACATTCTAGATTTCTCTATAAATAACTAGAATAGCGCCGCCACGCACTACTTCAGATGGGAAATCCCCTATTAATTGATATTTAATTCAAGGGAGACCAACGCATCGCACTCCCTTCAAAGGGATATTATGCAGAGATCTGCCGATCTGTAGGCGTTTCGTCACAATAATGGGAAAATATTTGGAGAAATTCTCGAGAAAAGGCTAAGTCCTATGACAGAACCTCAGCTAAACGAAACACAACTTGGATTTAGTAAAAACAAAGGATGCACAGATATCATCTTTGCTCTTATACATCTTATAGAAATATCAATCAAATTTAATGAAACACTCTACTTAGCCTTTACCGACCAAGAAAAGGCATTTGATAGAGTGAGTAGAAATAAGCTGCGGGAAATCCGATATGGAGTGAGTGTACATCTAATAGCCGGCTTCGTGGCTTAGAGGTTAGACTTCTCTCCGTAATCTCGTATACTCTCGTAGGTAACGTGATGACGGTGAGAATCAGCAGTGGTTCGAATCGCATCGGTAACTTACGGGGTATGTGAGCCGGCCGCTCAGAAAGCAATGGCAAACTACTGAGCGTAATCTTGCCAAGAAATCAACACACAGCTGAAAGATGCTGGTGTTGATAGCGATGTCCTGTAAAGGATATGCAAAACATTTTTGATCTACATATAATAAACCTATGTAGAAGCTTATATAACGACAGTGAATGCATGGGATCGACAAACGAGAGACACTCAGAACCCACATGAAGAACAGAAGAAGAATCAACGGCGAATTACACTATTAAAGAACCCCTGCTTGCGGACGATCAAGCAATAATGACAGAAGCAGAACTGAAGCTCACATAAACTTTTGAGCGCAATATATGATAATGGAGATATACCTCCTGAATTATGTAATTTTATATTTGTTGCAATCCCAAAGAATCAGGAGCCTTGGTGTCAGCGTCTTACAAATAGGGATAGAAAGACTCGGGTTCAGACAGGCAGTGGAGTGCGATCACAGATCTGACAGAAAGTTCGGATATTGTCATTCTACTTTATTACAATATCTATCTGGCGAACAGTCGTCTCGCACTTATTACATAGCATATTACATACACATTAGACAAAGCATCAACAAGTTATACATCACAGCATCTGTCTATCGTAAACAATCTAAGGATTCTAAACTAAGTCTCTCTCTGTGTCTCCCCTGAGAAGCTAAACCCTCTCCAGTCCAAGTCCAGTGGCCGTCTTCCCTCTCGACTCTCGTCGGGTGGACACGGAGTGCTGGCTATCGCGTGCACCCCGTGGGTGTCACTCTTTCACGCTTCCGGCGGGTTCCGCCTGGACCTACTGCGTAGTTGGAGATTCGACCCCTCTTTTCCGGAATGTTCGAGATCTCGAATGTTCGGGTCGCTGTTCTTATCTCCCTTCTTTGTGTGTTGCTTCTTTTACTGTGTTGTGTCCCTTATCTCATATTGTGAGACCTTGACACTTGGAGTGTGATCAACATCGAACAATTAGTGTAATGAGCCACATCACGAAGATCTTGCTAAAAAGTATCATGCAACGAGTTAGGAAGAAAATACAACCTGAAATAGGAGAAGAACAATGTGGGTTTGTAGAAGACAAAAGTACAGTAAATACTGCGTATATACTGAGAACATTAATTGAACGTTCTATAGAAGTAAACAAAGATCTACACCTTTGCTTTATTGACCACACAAAGGCTTTCGATAAAGTGAGACATGTCGACATGATAAGGATGCTTGATGATCTAAAAATTGATGGGAAAGACCTAAGACTTCTAAAAACATATATTGGAAACAACAAGCTGCCATAAGAGTTGACAATGAATTAAGCCAATATCAGCCTATTAAGAGAGGTGTGAGACAGGGATGTGTAAAGTCTCCAGATCTTTTTTCCCTGTATAGTGAAAATATTTTTTAGAAATGTAGAAGAAATGAAAGGAATCATCATTGGAGAAAGAAACATCAATACTATTAGGTATGCAGATGATACAGTATTGATTGCAGACAAAGAGCAGGATCTGCAACATTTAGTAGATGCGGTTGTTGCACACAGTGAACAATTAGGGTTATAATTAAATTGTAAGACGACGCAGATTATGGTTATTATTATCATTATTTTTTTTTTAGATTATGGTGGTCACTAGGAAGAACGAAATACCACAATGTAATATACAAGTAAATGGGGATATTCTTAAGTAAGTGAATCGGTATTATTTTATATAATAATAATGTATAGTTATCTTGGAATAGTTATAGCATCTAATGAGGAATGTATTGAAGAGATTAGAACAAGAATCGCCATGGCGAAGGTAGCCTTTAGCAAGATGGGAAACATACTGACCAATAACAAGATGTCATTTGAAACGAGAAAAAGAGTGTTGAGGTGCTACATAGAACCTGTGCTTTTGTATGGATGTGAAGCGAGGACAATGAGCAAACAGGCTGAAAATTATGTGATAGCGGTAGAAATATGGTTTCTAATGAAAATGCAAAGAATAGCATAGACAAACAGAAAAACCAATGACTAAGTCCTACAAGAAACAAATGAAAATCGTAAACTGATAGAGAAATTAGACGTAGACAGTCAACATTGTTTGGTCACGTTATGAGAAGAAATAAATTGGAGAACTTGGTGGCAACTGGCAAGATTGAGGGGAAAAGAACAAGAGTAAGGCAAAGAAGTAAATACCTGGATGGCTTGACTACGTGGCATGGTCGAAACAAGAACACTGAGCTGATCCACGACTCTGGTGATCGAGTGAGATAGCGAGACATGACAGCCCACGCTTACCAGCATGACACATGATGATGATGATGATGATGATGATGATGATGATGATGATGATGATGATGATGATGATGATGATAGTCTAAACTCTAAACGAAGTGTGTAATTAACATAAAATGAAAATTAGCATCGGTAAAACAGAAGTACTGACCAAAGAAAAAAAAAAACAACAACAACAAAGAACACATGAAAGAATAAAAGATCTTCAAGTATTTAGGTAGTGAATGTTGTTTTTCCATCAAGAATGATGATGACCATTCATTTCATCCAGTGGGGTTGAAAGTATGGAGCCGTGAGTTCTAAGAGGGCTGGTAAAGCCTATTTTGGCTCCAGATGTTCTTCGACAATGTGGGCAAAGATTGCTTGACGTTCCAATAGGAGGATATCCTGCAGTGGTTTTTCTGTTCAGCCTTTCTTCACAGCTCTTGCAGTCCTGTTTGCTTCACAAGTGACTGCACCCTTGCATAATAATGTAAGCCACGAATTTCAGTCTTTGGCAGTAGTCTCCCTGGTGTCATCATGAATTCCAAAAGCTTTTAATGAGATCTTCAGGGTGTCTTTAAAGAGTTTCCTCTGGCCACCGTGGGAGCGTTTGACACAACGCTCGCCATTAAAAAAAAATTCGTTTATGGAGCCTGTGATCTGGCATGTTAGTCAAGTGACAAGCCCAGCGAATATGATTCTTCATTAGTAGAGTGTGGATACTGGGCATGGACGCTTTTTCTAGGACTTCAGTGTCTGGAATCTTGTCTTGCCATTTTATCTTCAGTAGCTTCCTAAGGCAGACTGTGTGGAAGTGGTTTAATTTCCTAGCGTGTCACTGATAAACAGTCTAGGTTTCACAAACATATATCTCATTGGCACCTTGCCGTCTTGACAGACAAAAGTTTGTTACATTGTGCTATAAAAAAGGCATTATAACTACAACCCATTGCGGTAACGAATGTGACTGATCAGACCAATTTGCGCTGTAGATGTTTCTCCACAGTGGATGCATGTGAACACATCGTCATTTTCGCAATCACGCTCCCGCACATTCTTGTACAGTCTGCCAAAGGCCGCGCTGGCCTTGGAGATTCTTGCATTCACTTCGTCATCAATTGTAGCAGCTTGGGATACAGTGCTGCCAAGATAGGTGAATTTGTTCACAAAACTTAATCTATGACCATTCACTTTGATATTCGGCACAATGTGATTAATCCCCGAAGCTGGCTGGTACATAACTACAGTCTTCTCCAAGATGATATTGAGCCCAAAGTTGGCACAGTCATGTGAGAAAGCTGAAACATTATGTTGCATGTCCGCCTCTGACTTGGCGTATAGAGCGCAATCATCAGCAAACAGGAGCTCTCTGACGGTGTCACTGAAAGTTTTGATTTTAGCTTTCAGCCTTCTGAAAATGAACAACTTTCCATCTATGCGGTAGTTGATGTCTATTCCAATGTCGTTGTTCTCGAAGGCATTCATCAGCATAGCTGAAAACATGAGTCTGAGTAGTGCTGGTGCCAGGACACATCCTTGCTTCACTCCGTTGGTGACAGGAAATGGTTCAGGCAGCTCACCACTTTCCTGAACTCTTGCCTGCATACCATCATTATTTGGACAAACATTCGTGGACAGCCATATTTCGTCGCCATAATCTGCCACAGTCCTTCTCTGCTGACTGTATCAAAAGCCTTGGTAACATCAATGAAAGTGGAGAACATTTAGGAGTTCTGTTCCTGACATTTTTCTTGCAGCGAAAATCATGTCAATATTTCGTCGTTTTTTCTGAAGTCGCATTGACTCTCAGGGAGAAGACCTAGATCTAGATGGACTGTGAGGCGATTGAGAAGAGTTCAGGCGAGTATCTTCCCTGCAATTGAGAGCAAGGAGGTTCCTCGGTGGTTGTCACAGGATTGGCGGTTTCCTTTACGTTTGTAAAGGTGGACTATTGACGCGTCATTGAGATCTTGTGGCATGGTCTCGTTCACCCATATGTTTGTAAAGACTTAGTTAAACTGCTCTATTAGAACCGGCCCACCTGCCTCGTACATCTCTTCTGGGATGGGGTCAGGACCAGGTGCCTTACCGCTGGAAAATTGCTGGATGGCTTTGTTTACTTCCACTATGGTTGGCAGGTCATCAAGAATATCATTAGTCGGGACGTGAGGGAGGCAGTTGATGGTTTCATCATCGAAGGAGGAGACTGCATTTAAGATGTTGCTGAAATACTCTGCCCAGGGTTGAAGGATTTCTTTCTTATCGGTGACCAATTTTCCCCAATCTACACTGAGGAGGGGAACTATACCTGGTGCTGTAGGACCCTAAATCGCTTTCAATGAGTCATAGAAGTTGTTCATATCATGTATGGCAGCAAAGCCTTGAATCTCATCAGCTTTGTTGCTCAGCCAGCAGTCCCGCTTGTGCCATTTGTTGCTCAGCCAGGAGTCCCGCTTGTGCCATTTGTTGCTCAGCCAGGAGTCCCGCTTGTGCCAAAGTTTCTCCAGCACTACTCTCCGGATGTTATTGAAGGCATCTTTTTTGATGGTAGGAAGTATAATATAATCAATTGACAAATCAGTAAAAAGAGATCGGAAATAGATACTATAAGGCAAACCAACTCATTGGACAACTAGCACCAATACTAAAGAACAAACACACATCAGTAGATACTAAGGAGGCACTCTACAACACAATCTTCCTACCTACTCTATGATACCAATGCCAAACATGGACAATGACAGAAAAAGAGAAAAGAAAAATTATAACGGAAATGAGATTTCTGAGAAGAATACTAAATGTATCAAGAAGGAAGAAAATCAGAAATGAAGAAATCATGTTACAGCAACGCTAGATTTTATTAGAAAACAGCAAGTTAGATGTTTCGGTCATATAACTAGTCTACCTAATAACAGTATACCACAACAAGCAATGATGTACAAGCCAAATGGAGCCAGAAGAAGTGGCCGACTGTCACATGCCTTAATGTATGAGCGAATGTATAAGTAAACAACAGTGGCAGCTCGGGTTACGAATTTAATTAGTTCCAGAACTCGGTTCGTAACCCGAAACATTGGAATCAATGAAGTAGAGACAATCCGTTTCAAGATGAAAGAATCGTTCTTTTTTTTAAATTAACATCCGGTCGTTTACCTGACAAAACGCAGAGAACACATGTACTCCACGTATTAAATAAAGAGAAAGGAAAACAACCAAATAAATTAAATGTAAAATAAATAAAAAAAAGATTTAGTCTATCTTTCTTACCAAGAAAACGATCATGGGAAATTTGTCACTTTCTTTGCTATTCTGAATCATTAGTTTCAGGAGTTTCTTGAAGCTGTTTCTTGGCAGCCGACTGAAACTGCGATAAGAAATTATTAAGGGAAATATGTCGCTTTCTTTGCTGGAGAATCTTTCTTAAGTGGGCCATCGCTTATCATTCATCAGGTGTACTACCCTGTTAGCAACAAGTTTGTTTGGATGATGGTTCACAATGAAGTCTTCGACGTCTGCCCACTTGCTGCAAATTTCTGTAATCCTGGCAATTGAAACAGTCATTGGCTCCTCATCATCTGACGACTGCTCCTCTTTTAATGTCTTTAGCTGTTCATTCTGAAGATCCACAATCTCATCTGTAGTGAGCTCTCCACTGTGGTTCTTAATCAGCTCCTCCAAGTCGTTGCCATCGACTACCAGGCTCATATTTTTGCCCAAGAACACAATCTCATCGACTACATTGGCACAGAACAGCAGAGTTAGCCTGACTTTCATTGGTTTGTGCCCCGACAGTGCCATAGCCACACATTAGACAGTGCGTATGTCTACTAATGGAACAACCATACATTAGACAGTGCGTATGTCAACTAATGGATCAGCCATATGTTAGACAATGCATCAATTAATGGATCAGTCATCATACATTAGACTCTCCATATGTCATCTAATTTTGTGCAAAGAGACAGCGTGTGGTTAGATCTGTACCGCACATTCTGTCCTATGTGATCTTAAACTTGTCCAACTGATGGCAACAATGTTTCTCGTTCTAACAACTGTGTGATCTTACACTTGTCCAGCGGAAAGCACGCTGTTTCTCATTCTACCAACCACGTAATCTTACACTTGTCCAGCGGAAAGCACGCTGTTTCTCGTTCTATCAACCATGTGATCTTACACTTGTCCAGCGGATAGCACACTGTTTCTCGTTCTACCAACCATGTTGATCTTACACTTGTCCAGCGGATAGAACACTGTTTCTCGTTCTATCAACCATGTGATCTTACACTTGTCCAGCGGATAGCACACTGTTTCTCGTTCTACCAACCATGTGATCTTACACTTGTCCAGCGGATAGCACACTGTTTCTCTTTCTACCAACCATGTGATCTTACACTTGTCCAGCTGATAGCACACTGTTTCTCTTTCTAACATACAGTTCAGAAGCAGGAATCTGCTGTGGGTAAGTGAAATGTTAGGATCATCACACGTTATGGCCTGGGTCCACGCAGGAATATGTGGACAGTCTTTCCCTGCCATATCAAACGCCGAATGCTGACGACCTCTAATTTAACCGCTGTCTATTGTTTACCTTATTTCAAGGGAGAGAACCACGTATTGCTCGTTCTATTATATGTGTTATGTACCTTGGTAGGAAATTCTGCGAAGACAGACGCCTATTTGTTAATGGTTATAACAGGACACCCAGCTTCCTGGCCTAGAGGTTAGCGACTTTTCTCCGTAATCTCGTATACTCTCGTAAGTAACTTTACGACGGCGAGAATCAGCAGTGGTTCGAATCGTGTCAGTAACTTACGAGGTATGTGAGCCGGCCGCTCAGAAATCAATGGCAAACTACTGAGCGTAATCTTGCCAAGAAATCAACAATCAGCTGAAAGATGCTGATGTTGACAGCGATGTCCTGTAAAGTATACGCAAAACATGTTATAGCAGGACAAAGTCATGTCAGTATGAGCTCACCCTCATGCAACAGACATGGAGAGGTTGTTGGCGGTAATTGTGCCAGCACATGTGGGTAGTTCACCTTTATTAACCCCCAATTGCCACGTTCACACAGGAAGTGCAAAGAAATACTAAATACTGGATTTAAGAATCAACATCACTGCAATGAGGACATTCTCACGAATATCCGCCCCGATATTCTCACATATGCTCGTCTCCTTTTTCTCTTCAAAAGCCACCGCAGAGTTCATAAGCTGATTATTCCAACATTATTTTCATTAAAATTCTGCCTGCCTTTTCATCTTCGCTGTGATCCTCCAGATCCTCTACTAACTCACCTTTGAGCAAGTCTGCACTCTCCACCTTACCCTATCCGGGTAGCTTTCCCAACATCACCTTTATCATAAACTAACTCTGAGCCCAGAGGGGCAAGAACACGATAATCCCATGACATATTCTAGTGCTGACCTTGTCTGCGACATACACCAATTGCTTGAAGTGATAATTTACATTGGCAATAAAGCCTCGCTGTAAGTATTTGTCTATATATAGTACATGTCCTTTACATAGCCTTGCAATCATACCCAGCATTTACTGGCTATTTGTGATTTGCTAGGAACACTTTATATTCAGCAGTTTGCCATTGCTGTCTGAACGGCTGACACCTCACACCATTGAAATCAGCACACAGTGTTCTGCTTTCAGATCGTCTGCGGCTGATTTCAAACCCTCGACTCGAAATCTCCAGGAATTTTGCTGTTGTGCTTCACTAACGTCTGTGTATCTGGACATAGCAGATCAAAATAGGACCCTTGGACACGCCTACCTGGACATAGCACATCAGTAGGCGACCTTGGACACGCCTACCTGGACATAGTACATCAGTAGGGGACCTTGGACACGCCTACCTGGACATAGTACATCAGTAGGCGACCTTGGAAACGCCTACCTGGACATAGCACATCAGTAGGGGACCTTGGAAACGCCTACCTGGACATAGCACATCAGTAGGGGACCTTGGAAACGCCTACCTGGACATAGTACATCAGTAGGGGACCTTGGACACGCCTACCTGGACATAGTACATCAGTAGGGGACCTTGGACACGCCTACCTGGACATAGTACATCAGTAGGGGACCTTGAACATGCCTACCTGGACATAGTACATCAGTAGGGGACCTTGGACACGCCTACCTGGACATAGTACATCAGTAGGGGACCTTGGACACGCCTACCTGGACATAGTACATCAGTAGGGGACCTTGGACACGCCTACCTGGACATAGTACATCAGTAGGGGACCTTGGACACGCCTACCTGGACATAGTACATCAGTAGGGGACCTTGGACACGCCTACCTGGACATAGTACATCAGTAGGAGACCTTGGGCACGCATCAACACACACTCGACATATGGTGCCAGGCCCTATTTGTATAGACCGTTTACATTCAGTGAGTCATGTTATCTGTATCATGTAGGCCGCCTTCACTTCGCATGACCTTATATACATATATGTACAATGAATATAAACACTGGAGGGTGGGGGTGGAGAGATTTGCTGTTTTATGTATATAACATATATTATAATATATAGTATATAATATACATATATATTATGTATATGACGGCTGCGAATGTGACTAAGCAGACCGATTCGCGCTGTAGATGTTTGTCCACAATGGATGCATGTGAACACATCGCCATTTCCGCCATCACATACCATCCTAGGTATTACGCGCTCAGTGTGTGGCCTATCTGCAATCATTTTCTCCTTTGTCTTTATTCCATTTCTGACATTTGCCCTCTATGCAACACGTTCGGCTACGACTTGCTCTAAATATGCATTATCAATGCCAGTATCAATCATGTCCCGCTTTACACACATTTTTGTATCGTAATAGAGGCCGACTCCGAGATATCTTTTTTTTCCCGCATATCCTATTTACAGGACATCGCTGTCAACACCAGTATTTTACTGCTGTTGTTAATTTCTTGGAAAGATTACGCTCAGTAGTTTGCCATTGCTTTCTGAGCGACCAGCTCGCATACCCCCCTAAGTAACCAACGTGACGCGATCCGCTACCGAATCTCGCGCAGCTGCGTTACCCTACGTGGATATACGGGATTACGGAGAAAGAAGTTATAGTATGTCCCGAAAAGAATGCCTTCATTCACGATCAATTATTTTGAAAACTGTCTGTTGCATCGTTATGAAATTTTTCCAGCCGTCTTATATTTACCCCCACCCAAGGAATATGTCTTTGATAGATCCAAAAACAACTTAAATCATCGAAACCGGCGACATTTCTTTGATGTTTTGCTGAAAAACTAGTGATTTCTCGCTAACAAATTTATCTTTACAGTAATGGAAGCCCCGCCAATTCAGATGACACACAAGGCGTATCCGGATTCGTATGGGAGTGGGTGCAATGAAGGAAGTAGCTTAAAATCGACAGGGTCGGCTGCATTGTACCGGGGTTTTATCCCACACGGCTCAGTTTCTTTCCACAGCGCGGAAAGCGTCGCACAAAGCGCGAACTCCGTACCTCCAGCGACGACCCTCGGGAGTCTCCGAAAAAAATACACTCGTGAAATGAAGGACGCGGCCCGGAATCGAACATACAACCTTCGGAGCCCGAGTCAGACGGCTTGACCACTTCACCACGGAGAATCCCGAGAGGAGTGCAATGTGTAATATTAGTAAAGACAGAGAATTTACAGAGGCATGGGGTAAATAATTTGTAAATGCCTCAAGCGAGTAACTTGAGTAAAATAGTGCTCTACCTATCTATCCATCTGCTGTTTCTTATCAGTGATGATTTCTCCAGTCAAGGTTTTCAGTGATGCACTTCTTTTGATCACTGGACCACCGGCTTTCTTTATCCCTTCATGCATGCTTCTGATGTTTCCCTTATCATTTGCATTTCGAATTTACTCGCATAACTTCATCCAGTAGTAATTTGCACACTATCTGGCAGCCTTTTGCACATCCTTCCTAGCTTGCCTCAGCTTAATGGGATTGTTTCGCGTTGATCCAAGAAAGCTTTAAGAAATCTTCTTTTTATCTATCAAGGGCTGCAGCGTCTGGCTGGCTCTGTGTGTGTGTGTGTGTGTGTGTGTGTGTGTGTGCGTGCGTGCGTGCGTGCGTGTGTGTGTGTATTTATAGATCACACAGCGAGTTGTGTAAGACAGGCACTGAGACTGTGCATATGAGGTTAGTAATATCAGGATATACACGGGGCATGATGCAGCACAGCAACACGTAGTGGCTGGGACTAGGATACACACTGGCTGGGACTAGGATACACACTGGCTGGGACTAGGATACACACTGGCTGGGAATAGGACACACACTGGCTGGGACTAGGATACACACTGGCTGGGACTAGGATACACACTGGCTGGGACTAGGATACACACAGGCTGGGACTAGGATACACACTGGCTGGGACTAGGATACACACTACCTGGGACTAGGATACACACTGCCTGGGACTAGGATACATACTGCCTGGGAGTAGGATGCACACTGGCTGGGACTAGGATACACACTGGCTGGGACTAGCATACACACTGACTGGGACTAGGATACACAGTGGCTGGGACTAGGAGACACATACTGGCTGGGACTAGGAGACACATACTGGTTGGGACTAGGATACACAGTGGTTGGGACTGGGATACACACTGGCTGGGACTAGGATACACACTGCCTGGGACTAGGATACACACTGCCTGGGACTAGGACACACACTGCCTGGGACTAGGACACACACTGCCTGGGACTAGGATACACACTGCCTGGGACTAGGACACACACTGGCTGGGACTAGGATACACACTGGCTGGGACTAGGATACACACTGGCTGGGACTAGGATACACACTGCCTGGGACTAGGACACACACTGCCTGGGACTAGGACACACACTGCCTGGGACTAGGACACACACTGCCTGGGACTAGGATACACACTGGCTGGGACTAGGATACACACTGGCTGGGACTGGGATACACACTGCCTGGGACTAGGACACACACTGACTGGGAATAGGACACACACTGGCTGGGACTAGGATACACACTGGCTGGGACTAGGATACACACTGGCTGGGACTAGAATACACACTGCCTGGGACTAGAATACACACTGTCTGGGACTAGGACACACACTGCCTGGGACAAGGATACACACTGTCTGGGACTAGGATACACACTGCCTGGGACTAGGATACACACTGCCTGGGACTAGGATACACACTGCCTGGGACTAGGACACACACTGTCTGGGACTAGGACACACACTGGCTGGGACTAGGATACACACTGACTGGGACTAGGATACACACTGGCTGGGACTAGGACACACACTGCCTGGGACTAGGACACACACTGCCTGCGACTAGGACACACACTGCCTGGGACTAGGACACACACTGCCTGGGACTAGGATACACACTGCCTGGGACTAGGATACACTCTGCCTGGGACTAGGACACACACTGGCTGGGACTAGGACACACACTGGCTGGGACTAGGATACACACTGGCTGGGACTAGGATACACACTGGCTGGGACTAGAATACACACTGCCTGGGACTAGGATACACAGTGGCTGGGACTAGGATACACACTGTCTGGGACTAGGACACACACTGCCTGGGACAAGGACACACACTGTCTGGGACTAGGATACACACTGTCTGGGACTAGGATACACAGTGGCTGGGACTAGGATACACACTGGCTGGGATTAGGATACACACTGGCTGGGACTAGAATACACACTGCCTGGGACTAGGACACACACTGCCTGGGACTAGGACACACACTGGCTGGGACTAGGATACACAGTGGCTGGGACTAGGACACACACTGCCTGGGACTAGGACACACACTGTCTGGGACTAGGATACACACTGGCTGGGACTAGGATACACACTGGCTGGGACAAGGATACACACTGTATGGGACTAGGATACTCACTGCCTGGGACTAGGATACACACTGCCTGGGACTATGATACACACTGCCTGGGACTAGGATACACACTGACTGGGACTAGGATACACACTGGCTGGGACTAGGATACACACTGGCTGGGAATAGGATACACACTGGCTGGGACTAGGATACACACTGGCAGGGGCTAGGATACACACTGGCTGGGACTAGGATACACACTGGCTGGGACTAGGATACACACTGGCTGTGACTAGGATACACACTGTCTTGTCCTAGGATACACACTGGCTGGGACTAGGATGCACACTTCCTGGGACTAGGATACACACTGACTGGGACTAGGATACACACTGGCTGGGACTAGGATACACACTGAATGGGAATAGGATACACACTGGCCGGGACTAGGATACACACTGACAGGGGCTAGGATACACACTGGCTGGGACTAGGATACACACTGACTGGGACTAGGATACACACTGGCTGTGACTAGGATACACACTGTCTTGTCCTAGGATACACACTGGCTGGGACTAGGATGCACACTGCCTGGGACTAGGATACACACTGGCTGGGACTGGGATACACACTGCCTGGGACTAGGATGCACACTGCCTGGGACTAGGAAACACACTGCCTGGGACTAGGACACACACTGCCTGGGACTAGGATACACACTGGCTGGGACTGGGATACACACTGCCTGGGACTAGGACACGCACTGGCTGGGACTAGGACACACACTGGCTGGGAATAGGATACACACTGGCTGGGACTAGGATACACACTGGCTGGGACTAGAATACACACTGGCTGGGACTAGGATGCACACTGGCTTGGGATTAGATTACATACTATCAGGGATTAGATTACACGCTGGCTGGGACTAGGATACACACTGTCTGGGACTAGGATACACACTGTCTGGGACTAGGACACACACTGGCTGGGACTAGGATACACACTGCCTGGGACTAGGATACACACTGGCTGGGACTAGGATACACACTGCCAGGGACTAGGACACACACTGCCTGGGACTAGGACACACACTGTCTGGGACTAGGACACACACTGGCTGGGACTAGGATACACACTGCCTGGGACTAGGATACACGCTGGCTGGGACTAGGATACACACTGGCTGGGACTAGGATACACACTGGCTTAGACTAGGATACACACTGGCTGGGACTAGGATACACACTGGCTGGGACTAGGATACACACTGCCTGGGACTAGGATACACACTGGCTTGGGGTTAGATTACATACTATCACTGATTAGATTACACACTGGCTGGGACTAGGATACACACTGGCTGGGACTAGGGTACACACTGCCTGGGACTAGGATACACACTGCCTGGGACTAGGATACACACTGTCTGGGACTAGGATACACAATGGCTGGGACTATGATACACACTGGCTAGGACTAGGATACACACTGGCTGGGACTAGGATACACACTGGCTGGGACTAGGATACACACTGGCTGGGACTAGGATACACACTGGCTGGGACTAGGATACACACTGGCTTGGGGTTAGATTACATACTATCAGGGATTAGATTACACACTGGCTCGGACTAGGATACACACTGGCTGGGACTAGGATACACACTGCCAGGGACTAGGACACACACTGCCTGGGACTAGGACACACACTGTCTGGGACTAGGACACACACTGGCTGGGACTAGGATACACACTGCCTGGGACTAGGATACACGCTGGCTGGGACTAGGATACACACTGGCTGGGACTAGGATACACACTGGCTTAGACTAGGATACACACTGGCTGGGACTAGGATACACACTGGCTGGGACTAGGATACACACTGCCTGGGACTAGGATACACACTGGCTGGGGTTAGATTACATACTATCACTGATTAGATTACACACTGGCTGGGACTAGGATACACACTGGCTGGGACTAGGGTACACACTGCCTGGGACTAGGATACACACTGCCTGGGACTAGGATACACACTGTCTGGGACTAGGATACACAATGGCTGGGACTATGATACACACTGGCTAGGACTAGGATACACACTGGCTGGGACTAGGATACACACTGGCTGGGACTAGGATACACACTGGCTGGGGACTAGGATACACACTGGCTGGGACTAGGATACACACTGGCTTGGGGTTAGATTACATACTATCAGGGATTAGATTACACACTGGCTCGGACTAGGATACACACTGGCTGGGACTAGGATACACACTGCCTGGGACTAGGATACACACTGCCTGGGACTAGGATACACACTGGCTGGGACTAGGATACACACTGGCTGATACTAGGATACTCACTGGCTGGGTCGAGATCAGGTATCGAACTCTCGTTCGATTGTCTTCATACAGTTGAAAGTATAACATCCTAACCGCTACACCAACAGGCCGGCTGTATTGTAGAATGGGAAACTATTTATGATTGTAAAAAGTATGAAATGCAGGTTATCAACATTATCATGTGCCCTGCCAGAATGAATGGGAGCTCAATACTTTCGGTGTTAACTGATATTTAATGATGCAAATTCGTGATGGGATTAATGGATTCTGGAACAACCTTCAGAGTTGTTATGTGCCCCTGCCAGTCGGTGCAGGTGATCATGCATCTCCA
>OY992883.1:60054412-60104412 GCA_963921405.1 Cepaea hortensis
ACGACGACGACGACGACGACGACGACGACGACGACGACGACGACGACGACGACGACGACGACGACGACGACGACGACGACGACGACGACGACGACGACGACGACGACGACGACGACGACGACGACGACGACGACGACGACGACGACGACGACGACGACGACGACGACGACGACGACGAGACGACGACGACGACGACGACGACGACGACGACGACGACGACGACGACGACGACGACGACGACGACGACGACGACGACGACGACGACGACGACGACGACGACGACGACGACGACGACGACGACGACGACGACGACGACGACGACGACGACGACGACGACGACGACGACGACGACGACGACGACGACCGACGACGACGACGACGACGACGACGACGACGACGACGACGACGACGACGACGACGACGACGACGACGACGACGACGACGACGACGACGACGACGACGACGACGACGACGACGACGACGACGACGACGACGACGACGACGACGACGACGACGACGACGACGACGACGACGACGACGACGACGACGACGACGACGACGACGACGACGACGACGACGACGACGACGACGACGACGACGACGACGACGACGACGACGACGACGACGACGACGACGACGACGACGACGACGACGACGACGACGACGACGACGACGACGACGACGACGACGACGACGACGACGACGACGACGACGACGACGACGACGACGACGACGGACGACGACGACGACGACGACGACGACGACGACGACGACGACGACGACGACGACGACGACGACGACGACGACGACGACGACGACGACGACGACGACGACGACGACGACGACGACGACGACGACGACGACGACGACGACGACGACGACGACGACGACGAGACGACGACGACGACGACGACGACGACGACGACGACGACGACGACGACGACGACGACGACGACGACGACGACGACGACGACGACGACGACGACGAAGAAGAAGAAGAAGAAGAAGAAGAAGAAGAAGAAGAAGAAGAAGAAGAAGAAGAAGAAGAAGAAGAAGAAGAAGAAGAAGAAGAAGAAGAAGAAGAAGAAGAAGAAGAAGAAGAAGAAGAAGAAGAAGAAGAAGGAAGAAGAAGAAGAAGAAGAAGAAGAAGAAGAAGAAGAAGAAGAAGAAGAAGAAGAAGAAGAAGAAGAAGAAGAAGAAGAAGAAGAAGAAGAAGAAGAAGAAGAAGAAGAAGAAGAAGAAGAAGAAGAAGAAGAAGAAGAAGAAGAAGAAGAAGAAGAAGAAGAAGAAGAAGAAGAAGAAGAAGAAGAAGAAGAAGAAGAAGAAGAAGAAGAAGAAGAAGAAGAAGAAGAAGAAGAAGAAGAAGAAGAAGAAGAAGAAGAAGAAGAAGAAGAAAGAAGAAGAAGAAGAAGAAGAAGAAGAAGAAGAAGAAGAAGAAGAAGAAGAAGAAGAAGAAGAAGAAGAAGAAGAAGAAGAAGAAGAAGAAGAAGAAGAAGAAGAAGAAGAAGAAGAAGAAGAAGAAGAAGACGAAGAAGAAGAAGAAGAAGAAGAAGAAGAAGAAGAAGAAGAAGAAGAAGAAGAAGAAGAAGAAGAAGAAGAAGAAGAAGAAGAAGAAGAAGAAGAAGAAGAAGAAAGAAGAAGAAGAAGAAGAAGAAGAAGAAGAAGAAGAAGAAGAAGAAGAAGAAGAAGAAGAAGAGAGAAGAAGAAGAAGAAGAAGAAGAAGAAGAAGAAGAAGAAAGAAGAAGAAGAAGAAGAAGAAGAAGAAGAAGAAGAAGAAGAAGAAGAAGAAGAAGAAGAAGAAGAAGAAGAAGAAGAAGAAGAAGAAGAAGAAGAAGAGAAGAAGAAGAAGAAGAAGAAGAAGAAGAAGAAGAAGAAGAAGAAGAGAAGAAGAAGAAGAAGAATTCTTCAAGGCGACACAACCCAACAGGAATTCTAACCGCTATGTATATCCACAAAAAGTCACACACACTAAGGCTCCCCTAGCAGGGACACTCCAGACACCTAATCTCCAAAAATAAACAGAGCTTCGAGTGCGAACACATTGTATCCAGCTGGGAAATCGGAATTCACGTCTTCGAACAACCTTTACCTTTCGCCGCCTCCTGTACCTGGATGGTTGTTATGGAAACGCAACATATGAATTTTTATTTCTACCAAGGTATCGTTGCCATGATGTTCTTCTCTTCTCCCCCCCCCCCCCCCCCCCCCTCGAAAGTCCCTATCCCTACCAACCTTACCCCTGATTTAAAGTGAACTCACGCGCCGTAGAAAAAATAAAACAACAACAGGTGAATTCAGCGGTGGGACTAGCTATCCTTTGAAGCAGAAATACCCGGAGAAATGAGTAAGCAGAGATTCGGCTTTAAACACAACACCTTCCACTGGATAGTCTCTCAAAGTTAACAGCATCTTCGCAATTTCAACTAGCTCACTTATCAATAGCGGCGGTGTGGCTTAGATGTACAGTCTCCATATCTGACTCACATGGACTGGGTTCAAATCACGATGTAAGCTTTAACAAACCATTGAACATGATACAAGTTAACTGGTACAAATCATGAAGTCGTAGATAAATATTGCTTTCCCCCCGCACGCTCGCTTTGAATTCGAGCGTAGTCTAACTATCTGCTTCTCCTAGTGGTAGTTTCTACTACGATGGGATGTACTGAGATGATGTGTGCGTGTGGATTAGCTTACTATTGCCAGTGTCCCCTGTCACCAGGCGAACCCACTCCGACTTCTGAGGTACATATAATTTACTCAAAGATGAGCAGTCAACATTTAACTCCAACTGAACCATGGAACATATAATAGAGCACGTCGTCTAGTCCTGACCCAGGGAACATATAACAGACCACGCAGTCTAGACCTGACCCAGTGAATATCTGATAGACCATGCCGTCTAGACCTGACCCAGTGAATATCTGATAGACCATGCCGTCTAGACCTGACCCAGGGAACATCTGACAGACCAGGTCATCTAGACCTGACCCAGGGAACATCTGACAGACCAGGTCATCTAGACCTGACCCAGGGAACATCTAACAGACCATGCCATCTAGACTTGATCCAGTGAATATCTGACAGACCATGCCGTCAAGACCTGACCCAGAGAATATCTAACAGACCATGCCGTCAAGACCTGACCCAGGGAATATTTTCAGACCATTCCGACTAGACCTGACCCACGGGACATCTGACAGACCATGCGGTCTAGTCATGACCCAGTGAATATCTGCCAGATCATGCCGTCTAGACCTGACCCAGTGAATGTCTAATAGACCTTGCCGTATAGATATGACCCACGGAACACATGTCAGTATTAGAAGACCTACCCACAAACAAGTTATAATGTGTGCGTTGTTATAGTCAATCTGGAAATATTTGCAAAGAATTGTGTTCGTGCACTTTAAAAAAAAAATATTCTCTTATTGTAATCTCTCGGGAGGGCACTTGTGGTGGTTCCTATATCTGTAGAAACCACACTAACCCAGTTAGTCCTGCTGACGCAAGTAAAACCAAAGTCAATAGTCCCCGTTTCACACTATGGGGCCAATTGGCTATATGGTGCTAGCCCAAATTTGTAGACAAGTCGACACTCGATTTGTATTGTCGTCAATATCATGCTAGTCACCGCCATCTCTCATATATTCCTGGTGTCCATGTCAGGCTGGGTAGCAGAAAAACATCCTCACCTACAGTTCGGACACACGACCAAACATGCCAGGAGGAAAGTATTACCTGATCGTAATAGGTTGACCATGATGTTTCACATCAGACTCTTACAAAATGTCAAGATTTTCTCGTATTTTGTATTGACCTGCTCTCTCTCTCTCTCTCTCTCTCTCTCTCTCTCTCTCTCTCTCTCTCTCTCTCTCTCTCTCTCTCTCTCTCTCTCTCTCTCTCTCTCTCGCTCTCTATCCCTTTACTCTCTCTCATTCCTCGTCCTCTCTCCCTCTTTGTTATACATCCAATATCTGGTTGTTGTACACAAGTCACTTACTCCTATATCTGGTTGTTATACACAAGTATTTTGCTCCTATATCTGGTTGTTATACATGCTATATCTGGTTGTTATACACAAATATCATGCTCCTATATCTGGTTGTTATACACACATCTCTTTCTCCTATATCTGATTGTCATACACAAGTCTCTTGCTCCTATATCTGGTTGTTATACACAAGTATATTGCTCCTATATCCGGTTGTCATACATCCTATATCTGGTTGCCATACATCCTATATCTGGTTGTTATACATCCTACATCTGGTTGTCATAATCCTATATCTGGTTGTCATAAACAAGTCTCTTGCTCCTATATCTGGTTGTTATACATCCTATATCTGGTTGTCATAATCCTATATCTGGTTGTCATACACAAGTCTCTTGCTCCTATATCTGGTTGTTATACACAAGTATATTTCTCCTTTATCTGGTTGTTATACACAAGTATATTGCTCCTATATCTGGTTGTTATACACCAGTATATTGCTCATATATCCGGTTGTCATACATCCTATATCTGGTTGCCATACATCCTATATCTGGTTGTTATACATCCTATATCTGGTTGTCATAATCCTATATCTGGTTGTCATACACAAGTCTCTTGCTCCTAAATCTGGTTGTTATACACAAGTATATTGCTCATATATCTAGTTGTTATACACAAGTATATTGCTCTTATATCTGGTTGTCATACACAAGTCTCTTACTCCTATATCTGGTTGTCATACATCCTACATATGATTGTTATACACAAGTCTCTCGCTCCTATTTCTGATTGATTGTACACAAGTATATTGCTCCTATATCTGGTTGTTATACACAAGTATATTGCTCCTATATCTGGTTGCATACACAAGTCTCTTGCTCCTATATCTGGTTGTTATTGTCACAAAATAAAACCTTGCGTTTAACCAGTTGATTATTATAGAGGCTTTCTGATTAAACGGCCTATCTGCCAGCGACAACTATTTTAACTAACAGTAAAAACAAATCCAGAAAATGTAACTGCACGTGTTTACGTCTGGTCGACGGACTGGGAACATTCGGTGGTGAGTGAGACAAATCCCTGCATCGCTTTGACAGTTTGTCAACATTTGAATACAGATGGAACCCGTCGGATCCTGGTTGCAATCGGATGTCAGCCATCACAGGTCGGGCAAAGTTAACAGCTGCAGATGTGTAGGGGAAGTGGGTGAGCTGAATCATACATCGATTTGACAGTTTATAAACAGGTCGGATTGGAAGCGGAAGTACTCAGCTCGGAAGAAAACAGTCCGTCTGTCAATTTATAGTTTCCGGACATCAAGAAGATTGGCAGCTTGTTGGGGAAACCCGTTGTTGTATCATACGGTAACTCGCTGGTTTGTTGTGGGAGTCAAAACAACTGATGACAACTCTGACAGTGACTAAGCCAGGGAAAATGGATTCTTGACAATGGATGATATGTCCAAATAACACCTGTGTGGACAGGAAGAATACCGTCACGTGACCAATTTTAGGTTTTGCCAAAAACCATGATTGGAGAGGACAGTTGAACTCAAACCATGGATTTTAGCGGACGTGCTTCGGCACTGCGGTTTTGATTGGAAAATGTCTACCGTGTGCGAATTGAGTTAATTTAATTTTACACGTGCCTGTCATGGCAAGAGTGGATGTAATTGGATCTAACTGCGGTGTGCCTAAGGTAGAACCTATTATAATTAGTTCTAATTAATATAGGCTGTAGCCTTGTTAAAACTAAAGTGTGATGATTAGCACTGTTAGTGGAAAACTAGCTAGAGTAGGGAAGTGATACTTGGCTCTGTTAGTTGAAAATAGATTAGTGAAGTGTTGATAAGCTTTACTAGTTGAGAATTGAGTAATGAGGGATAATTGGGATATTCCAGTAGGTGTCAATGGTGGGCTGGGTTCCGCATTCTGTTTGTTGATTTTTTTTCTTGTCTTGGCCTGATGATAACCTATGTGTTCAGTCATCTGTCCCTGACAGAGTAGGTTCACTTTATTTTCTGAGCGAGGCCGATGGCCACGATCATCTAATAGAGATCAGTGACGGGGAGGCTATCACCAGTTGTATGATTTATTTTACAGGTTCCTCTGGTTGGAATGAAGAACCCGGAACCAATGAAAAATCCGATCCCGGATAAATTATGATGTAGAGAGATGGGCCAGCAACTTTCGCAACGGAAGAAGTTAATACACATTGCTCGGCGGAGCCTAATGGTATATGTATCCTACATGAGTGAATACCAATCGTTAACACGCCTGAAGTGATGGATGTTCAGCCCATGAGGAACTAGATCAGTAGGAACTGATGTTCACATTAGATGAAACCAAACATTGAAGTGTAGTTGTTTCCATGTATCTAGGAAATCAGAACTTTCAGACTATATCTAGTGAATAAAGCAAGCCATTTTTCTCTAGATACATTGACTGTTTAAGAGTGAAAATACAGAACTAATAGGAACCGTTGTGTTAGGAACAATAATAGTATTTTCCACGGATTATATATTTACATGGGATTCAGATCTCATGGTCATCAGAGCTCCTGGAGGAGGACATGTCTGGAGAGAAGAATACGACTTCGGTGAGGTCTATTGTACTGACTCGTGTGATGTCGTGTAATCCTTGCCATGATGTGTGCACTATGATCCTGAACTTTGAGGGCTGACATATACATTTATGTTATTATACACGACACACATTTTTCTTCGCATACACGTCTCATATACGTTACAATTTTCTTTTAATAAATTAATCTTTATTAATTTTTAGAAGCAAGAGTTGTTGAGTATGTTGCGTTGGGGAAGTATGAGAGGGGGCATAGTACGACAGTGAGAGAGTGATAGGAAAAGGTGTCCACGGGCTGATGGAGTGTGTTGGACGGAAGCTGGTGGATTCTCCAGGATATTGATAGGAAAGAAAAATATTATAATGTGGGTGTTGACTCTCCTCACTCCAGGGACGACACTTTAAAGGAGGACACGACAGTTATACACAAGTATATTGCTTCTATATCTGGTTGTTATACACAAGTATATTGCTCCTATATCTGGTTGTCATACACAAGTCTCTTGCTCCTATATCTGGTTGTTATACACAAGTATATTGCTCTTATATCTGGTTGTTATACACAAGTATATTGCTCTTATATCTGGTTGTTATACATCCTATATCTGGTTGTCATACACAAGTCTCTTGCTCCTATATCTGGTTGTCATACATAAGTATATTTCTCATATATCTGGTTGGCATATACACGGTTATTGTTTCTATACCTTGTTGTCACACACATATATTGCTCTGGCTGTCAGACAATTCCTGAGCATGTTACTTGTCCTTTGTGGAGTTGGGAGTTTCATTCTGTCGAGCTGCGACCATGAGGGCAGTGTCATATTCTCCTGCCGTGTAGTTAATGCAGGTGCATTACAAAACATCCCAGATCATGACACGCCAGTTTCAACCAGCCACACGTAATAAGACTTCGTCTGCAAACTTCCTAGTTTACGTCTTGCTTTTGTTGTATAAATGTTTAATATAAGTAGTGATAATGGAGTGCCCCGAAGCAAGCAAGGACATATATGTAGTATTCCCAGGTACACGTCCTAATTAGAAGGCCACTGTTCTCTCCATTCATGAGTCTCGTGTCCCCCCCCTCCTCCCCCTCCTTGTTATTACATTTACATATGTCCGCCCGGTTGCCCTGAAGCAGTTTCTTGCCACGGGTCTGTGACGTGGTAGCGCCATCACATTTGCTAGGCCTGGACACACGCAGGAATAGGTGGCCAATCTGTCCCTCACTTTTGCAGGCATCGAGCCCAGACATGAAACCCACATCCGACCGTTCTCATGACGTTACTAGCGCAGTTCGCTATACACACACGCTAAACAGCGCACAGAGACAGAGGCCAGAGATGGTGGCCAGGATCAGATTGGGAGACATATTCTACACCAGGATAGACGAGGATTGATTTCATTGTCGAGTTTTAGATGAGCGATCTCAACCTGAAAGCACATATTTATGCTTATGTAAAGAGGTGGGGGTGGGAGGGGGGGGGGGGGGTAATGTGTTGCAGCAGACAATACAGTTAGCGGCTTCGAAATCGTTCATTAGGTAAGCTTGTTTAACGAAATAGTTCGTCTCGTTCAGAATGTTAGCTGTCTTATTCTTTTTTTGTTGCTCGTTCGCATATCAATTATCAAAAGGACTAATAACAAAGAATGAGCGTTCGTAAAGTTACATGACAGACAAGCAGTCAACAGACAGAGAGTCAAAAGACAGACAGATAGAAGGAGTGACGGAGGATGGATAGATAGATTGATAGCTAAACTGACTGACACATAGACAACCAGACAGACATATAGACATAATGATAAAACAGACAGACAGACAGACAGACAGACAGACAGACAGACAGATAGACAGACAGACAGACAGACAGACAGATTGATAGCTAAATAATCACACAGACAAATAACATGTCAGACTGACATATAGGCAGACAGTCAGATACACATACAGATAAACAGCCACGCGAACAGACCCCCGTACAAGCAGATTGGAGGAAGGACGGACAATTTGAAGAACAGACAGACAGACTGACAGGCAGGCAGACAGGTTGTGAAAGTGGAACTTGAGAGAAGTCTCACAGGTAAAGTAAATTCAACCAGAAACGACATGCATCACACTTAATTCGCGTCAACATAAACTAAAAATCCCACAATCAGGAAGAATAAAGACAGTGTCCAGGATAAGATTGGGAGACATAGTCTAAATGAAGCTAGACGAGGATTGATTTCATTGTTAAATCGAAGATGAATGACCTAGACCAGAAAGCAAATATTTATGCTAAGAAAAAGAAAAAAACTGGTGCGATCGAAAATACGGTCTGCGGTTTCGAAATCGTTGATTAGCTAAACTTGTGGAGCGAGAGATCTGGATTGTTCAGAATTTGAATTGTCTTATCATTGTGCGTTCGCATATCAATCATTAATTGGTTTGGTAACACAGCGTGGGGGATGGTAAAATTATTGTTATCTATACAGTAGATAGACAGACAAACGTACAGTTAGACACACACACACACACACACACACACACACACACACACACAAACACACACACACACACACACAATCCTGCGCCAAACATGCCAAGGCCGAGAAATGGGACGAGTTCTGCAGGAAGGTGTGCTCCGAGCAATCTCTTACGACATTCTGGCGCCTCCACAAGAGCATGAACGGTGCTGCACAACGTAGGGGTATTCCAGACTTTCAAGGCACAGACCTGGCATGGAAAAAGTCGGATGCGGATAAAGGTAAGGCCCTTCTTGCACGCTACATAGAACAGACTGACCAGAAAGACGAGCCCGCCAGACAGAGGACCACAAAGACACTCTCTAAGTTGTGCGAGGGGGTCGGGACAGACGAAGAATGGACAATCACAGCTGAGACATTGCGTGCGATGCTCAAGAAATGACCTAACACCGCCCCAGGCCCAGACTGCATCCGATATGGTGACCTACTAGTGATATCAGATGATGACATGGAAGAACTGGCCAGAGAATTCAACACCAGTATCCAGAGGGGTCAGGTCAAAGAAGAATGGCTACACAGCTACTTGCTGCCGCTGCCAAAACCGAACAAAGACCATTCCAAGATAAGCGGCTACAGAATCATTACGATGCAGAATACTGTTGGCAAGCTACTGGAGAAAATTGTAGCACACAGACTTGCTTGTGGCTTGGAACAGCTCGGCTGCTTCCCGCCCACACTTGGAGGATACAAACGCAACAAAGAGTCATGGCTGAATGCGGCGGTCTTTGCTCAAGATGTTTACGAAGGATTTCAGGTCAGAGAAGAGACATGTGCGGCCGCCATAGACTTAGAGGACGCATATAACAGAGTATCTTTCGAGCACTTGATGCAAACCCTCCTCAGACTGAAAGTGCACCCTCACCTTGTACGATGAATAGCTGCAGTTCTGCTCCAAAGGAAGGTGGTGCTAAGATGCGGGAGTTGGTCTTCTGAGCCGATAACGATATGTCCAGGATTGCAGCAGGGTTCACCACTGTCACCAGTACTATTCAACGTGTATACGGTGCCGATCACTGAACAACAGTTGGACGGGAGGTGTAGGACTCTGTCATTCGTTGACGACATCCTCGTGTATCGACAGGGTCGAGATAGACAGGCGGTTGCCAATGATATGCAGGGCGAACTAGATCGAATTTCCTCACGGTGTGCTGATGCCGATGCCCTTGTCAACCCTGCAAAGGCAACGATTACATGGTTCTCACTAAACAACCATATTGTGAAAACAGACCTGCCGGCAGTAAGAATGGATGGGAGCAGTTTGAGTAGGACCCAGTCAATGACATATCTTGGCGTGAGGCTTGATCGTAGCCTGTCCTTCAGAGATCATGTCGACTATGTCATAACGAAGGCTCGAAAAGGTTTGTCAGCAATGAGAGTCATGGCGACTGCCAATATCGAGCAAAGACTGCTAATACTTCTGTTCCAAGGACTTGTGCTTTCACGCATCGAGTATGCCCTGTCCATCCTCAATGTCAGCCCTACACAGATTGGAAGACTTGAAAAGGTACAAAACGAAGCCATGCGCATCATTTTGGGCTGCACGAGAGACACCAGCTGTGTAGCAATGAGATACCTCCTTGACTTCCCGACAATGGAACACAGGATCAAGATCTGGAGAGCTCGTGCATACTTAAAAATAAGTGCAGATGAGCAGCACCCTCTGCATGACGCTATATTCAGAGAAAAGGGTGACAGGCTAAAGAGGGGCAAATCATGGATGGGTCGGGCGGAAGATGTCGTCAGACAGGTCTGCAGTCTTACCAGTATCAACCCAGGCAAGGAATGGGTGCCGGTGCCTCCAGCTTTTAAGTGCACATTCTCCTGCATTATCACACTCGACAGACGGTGCAGAGAGCAGAACCCTGCCGCTGTCAATGCAGAGGTTAACGCGCTCATCTATGAAAACTCAGATAGCTCCGAAGTGCTCATCTATACAGATGGATCTGTTGTAAAGCAGCAGAGAAGTGCGTGGGCATTTACAGCCCGTTCAGCGGGCCGAACCGTTCAAGAATCCAGTGGTGCCCACTCTATGACCACGAGCAGCATGCCGATGGAGGTGATGG
This sequence comes from Cepaea hortensis, assembly GCA_963921405.1. Taxonomy (NCBI): domain Eukaryota; kingdom Metazoa; phylum Mollusca; class Gastropoda; order Stylommatophora; family Helicidae; genus Cepaea; species Cepaea hortensis. The sequence goes on from OY992883.1 coordinate 60,065,581, forward strand.
CAGTTACACAGGCTTTCATATGGCTGGAATCACAGTATTATACCAACGTGTGTGTACTAAGTGATTCAATGAGCATGATTCAGAAGGTCGAAGCTGGATCTGTACGTAGACAGTGGACTGAATCGCTGCGGAATTCTGTTGTCCGTAAAGTCACCTTCATCTTCGTCCCGGGACATGCGGGAGTCGAGGGAAATGAACGAGCTGACAAACTGGCTGGCTCTGCACCCCCTGTAGATGGCCAGCCCATGGATCGTGCCGATGTTATTAACGTCCTTAAAGATATGGCGAGAACAGAGGACTTTGACGTCAGTGATTCCACATCGCTGTCCAGGATGAAAGACCTGGGAGTAAGAATCGGCACAGCCAGACGCGAGAGGTACATCGGGAAAACAAAGCACCTCGTCAACCAACACAGAACTGGCACTATTAGCCACCGGACGCTGATGAATATGCTGGGGGGAGGATCTGAGCACCTATGGACATGTCCGGAGTGCAACGAAGATACCCCAACTGATAACTGATAACTGATAACACACACACACACACACACACACACACACACACACACACACACACACACACACATATATATATATATATATATATATATATATATATATATATATATATATATATATATACACACATATATATATATATATATATATATATATATATATATATATATATATATATATATATATATATATATATATATATATATATATATATATATTCCGATTCCGATTCCAATTCCCCCAAAAAATATTTCAAATTCGGTCTCGTCTAACCTGCTTCTTTAGCGGTGGTTATTGTTGAGAGACGTGGTTGTGTGGACTGTTAGTCCTAATTCCTACTGGTTATACTGGTTCCGTTCTGTTCGTCGGATAAATTTATTTTGTACTATCTGGTTGTTTTCTTTGTCTTGTGTTGGTCCTGGTAAAGACCGGTATATCATATATATCATATCATAATATATATATATATATATATATATATATATATATATATATATATATATATATATATATATATATATATATATATATATATATATATATATAACGGATAGACGGACGGACGGACGAATAGACGAATGGAATGATGGATGGACTGAAGACAGACAAACAGACAGACAGACAGAGAAACAAACAGACAGACAGATAGACAGACAGATGTACCAACATCGCAAGAACAAAATCGCAGTGTGCTGTTATCGCAACAGCCGTTGTGAAATAGTGATTAGTGTGTTTTCTTGTCCAGACGGTATTCCTGGTTCAATCCCTGGCCGTAAACTGTTAGTTTCCCACCAGTACGGCGCTTGTGTAGACAAAACCGCATCAGATGGGCACCGGTATAACTTAAGAATGTCCTGAAAATTATCTGGGAAGGAATTGCAACAAAAAAATTGAAGCGCTGATGAACTAGAAGATGTGACAGAGAAAGATGGCTCCCCATTTCACTAGCCGTTAACAAGCTACTGGTGGCCCAGCTTCTGAAGACCGTGAACACAATAGTTTTATGGTGACATCGTTTGAGACGGCGATTACAATTGACGTTGCATTTGACACGGAAGTTACATTCACTTGAACAATGGGATTTGTTTTGAAAATTCAGGCGTTGATTCCATTGTGTATTGTGTAGATTCCATTGAACTGACCACCAAATGGGAGCTTTACAGTACATGAAACATTGTGTTAGCATTATGATTTATCAGCCGATCTCGTCAGTTTGTACAGGAAAATAATAGTGAGATCCATACTTGGCATACCAAACGTCTGTGGGTAGGCACAATAAAAGCAACATGCTTTATGCTGATGAAATGTGTTTAATCGCTGAAAATAAAACACATGTGCAGGAAATGATAACTATATAATCGAAACAGAAAGTCAAAACAAAGGACTTATTTCCAATAACAGAAACAAGAGGAAATGTGTTTCCAAATAAAATAGTAAATTGAATGGAACCAGTCTGACGCAAGTCAATGAATATTAGTATTTGGGTACTTTAATAATGTTTTTTTTTAGTTTGTTCGCTTATTCTTTTACCGGACATCGCAGTCAACATCAGCATCTTTCAGCTGATTGTTAATTTCTTGGCAAGATTACGCTCAGTAGTTTGTCAATGCTTTCTGAGCGACCGGCTCACATACCCCAGTAAGTTACCAACGCGGCGAGAACCGTTACCGATTCTCGCGCAGGTTACGTTCCTCACGTGGATATACGGGATTACGGAGAAAGACGTTAACTCCCAGGCCAGGAAGATTTAATACTAGTTTAAAGAAATTAAAAGTAAATTTGCTCAAGCAAATTCAGCATTTAACAAGATGAATATTCTATGCGACATATGTGTTATCAATGGAGGTGGGAAGAGTTCCTGAGAGAGATATTGAACCAACCCTAATGTAGGATAGGACAGTAATTGTCTCAATGAGCAGACTAGTGAGGAATTAACTGGAAGCTGCAGAGCTATGCTTTTATAGAAGAAGGATTAGAACACCGGATATGGTAAACACATTAATAAAGATATCTTGAAAGAAGGTAAATCACAAAGAGGTCTGGTTACTGGCATCAGAAGAAGGTAGTTCACATTCTGTGGGCATGTCATGAGGAGGGGCAATCTGGAACACGCCGTGACAGTAGAAGAATTGGAGAGGAGACGAAGCAGTGACAGACCAAGAGAGAAGATAGTCCACATGAGGAGGGGCAATCTGGAACACGCCGTGACTGTAGGAGAATTGGAGAGGAGACGAAGCAGTGACAGACCAAGAGAGAAGATACTCCACATGAGGAGGGGCAATCTGGAACACGCCGTGACAGTAGGAGAATTGGAGAGGAGACGAAGCAGTGACAGGCCAAGAGAGAAGATAGTCCACATGAGGAGGGGCAATCTGGAACACGCCGTGACAGTAGGAGAATTGGAGAGGAGACGAAGCAGTGACAGACCAAGAGAGAAGATACTCCACATGAGGAGGGGCAATCTGGAACACGCCGTGACTGTAGGAGAATTGGAGAGGAAAACGAAGCAGTGACAGACCAAGCGAGAAGATAGTCCACAGTTTGAAATCATGGCGTGGACGAGCATCACTATCAGAACTCATTGGCAGTACATGAGACGGAAGACTGGACAAGCATGATAACCAAAGCCGAACGGAATGGAATATAAGAAAAGGAAGATGCGTTGGCAATGATGGATGTAAGAGATATTATAATTTACAATTATAGTTGCTATAGTTAATAATAATAATTATCATTATTATTTGTGAAAGAATGGAAGATAATAGGGAAACAAAACTCGCTTACACTCAGGAAATAAATGACCGTAGACCCCGAGGTAGACCAAGAAGGCGGTGGAGAGATAATACATGTACAGACCTACAAGCACTTGGAATCAACGACTGGCAAGAGAAGGTCCACCAGAGAGACGAATGGAGACGGATTGCATTTGCAGCAAAGAACCTCAATGGCTCGGAAAGCTGAAGAAGAAGAAGAAGAAGAAGAAGAAGAAGAAGAAGAAGAAGAAGAAGAAGAAGAAGAAGAAGAAGAAGAAGAAGAAGAAGAAGAAGAAGAAGAAGAAGATTTGTGTTTGCGAATCTTTACACATTTATCAGAATGTCTTTGAAGAGTAGGTAACAATTAGCAAATCGTGTTGCTTTTGTATATTCTACACCTGTTCATGTACTCAGCAACACGGTCTGTCAGTATCAACCTTTCCCGAGAGAGAAGACACTAGCTCAATCCAGAAGACATCACATCCCTGTAGGCATTCCCGCAGTATCAACCTTCCCCAAGAGAGAAGACACTAGTTCAAGCCAGAAGACCTCATATACCTGCAGGATTTCCCTCAGTATCAACCTTCCCCAAAAGAGAAGACACTAAGCCAGACGACCTCACATCTCTGCAGGTCTTCCCCCAGTATCAACCTTCCACAAGAGAGAAGACACTAACTCAAGCCATGAGACCTTACATCCCTGCAGGTATTCCCCCAGTATCAACCTTCCACAAGAGAGAAGACACTAACTCAAGCCATGAGACCTCACATCCCTGCAGGTATTCCCCTAGTATCAACCTTCCACAAGAGAGAAGACACTAACTCAAGCCGCCATGAGACCTCACATCCCTGCAGGTATTCCCCCAGTATCAACCTTCCACAAGAGAGAAGACACTAACTCAAGCCATGAGACCTCACATCCCTGCAGGTATTCCCCCAGTATCAACCTTCCACAAGAGAGAAGACACTAACTCAAGCCGCCATGAGACCTCACATCCCTGCAGGTATTCCCTCAGTATCAACCTTCCCCAAGAGAGAAGACACTAACTCAAGCCATGAGACCTCACATTCCTGCAGGTATTCCCTCAGTATAAACCTTCCCCAAGAAAGAAGGTGGAAGAATACTCAAGCGCACCATTCTTCCATTAGTGGATAGAAATAGATATACGCGTGTTTATCGCTTCAATAAAACTTCCATAGCATCTTTCCGATATTATTGCGGCTTTCAAAGTTTTTTACGGAGGCGATTTTCGATTTGGTTTCGATCGAATCAAGAGTTAACATGGTATCTTTCTGAATATCATCATACCTGATTCGCGGCGCGTCGGATGAGGTCTGCGATTCCAATATTGGGCGACGAGCTCTTGAAATGATTTGCCGCGAGTGTAAGAGAGGGAGAGACTGGGTGAGCGTGCCAGAAATCGTGTTTGTGGGAGTTTGTGGGTGCATAGACGAAGGTTTAGAGCGTTGAAAGGATATAATGTATTTTCTTGTGCTAAATCAGTGCTGAACATGTGTGCATTGTTTCAATCACGCCAAGTTTGTTGATTATTGACTTATTTAATGCCTTTTTATATATCTGAGTGATATAAATCTATCTATCTATCTATCTATCTATCTATCTATCTATCTATCTATCTATCTATCTATCTATCTATCTATCTATCTATCTATCTATCTATCCATCCATCATCCACATATCATTCGTCCACTTGTCCTTCCGTCCTTCCGTCCCTGCGTCCGTATCTGTCTGTGTTATGTGCTTTTATCTATTCAAATTTCCCCCTACACGCCTGGCAAAAATAATTCCATTACAAACATTCACACAAACTAATGCACAGACAGATACCCTCATACACTCATTCAATTTAAAACTTACACATTTACATACACACTAACTCACAACGACATTTTACTCTCTCTCTCTCTCTCTCGCTCTCGCTCTCTCCCTCTCCCTCTCTCTCTCTCTCTCTCTCTCTCTCTCTCTCTCACGCACACACACACATTTACTCACTCAATCACATCGACGCACGCAACTCATATACACAGTCACTAAATTACACACACTCACATACACAGACGCACACTATCTCACGATATGTATATACACACTATCTCACAATGACATATGTACACACTCACTCTCTCTCACACACACACTCACTACATTACACACACACACACACATACACGGTCGCTCACTGCTACACAACCAATGGAACCCCGCACGTGCGAGCCATGTCGCGGACGTGCCGCAGTTCCACCACTGCAACTTCTCCACAAACTGACAACCTAAAATTAAACCAAAAAATGGCATTGTTGGCTCTCAATTTAAATAGTTCTTGAAGCTGTTACTACGTCTTCCCCAGCCCACCACCCCGGAAGAGATTGCCAGATTAGTTATTCCCTCTGTAGTCAAAAGTTTCCACCAAGTTGTAACTCTGGGAACTGCTCTCTGCAGCTTCCAAACAGCTGTTTACTCACCCTCGAGCAGAATCCAAAAGAACGCACGAGAGACGGGGACAACTTGTTTAATACCTCGTTCAGTTTCCCCCCGTGAGATGTGAACCTGGCACGCGCAGTAATTTTCTTTTTCTTCTCTGAAATATGTCGACACCCGGATAGCGCGGCTGTACAAAAATATTCCTGTCTTCCTCATGGCTGAGTTGAATAGACAGAATAAACATACATTCGCGTTTGGTTTTCTTTCAGAACCAAAGCTCGGCGCTTATATGATAGTCAGTTGGCAGCTTATGGTTTTATATATGTAAATATTACACTTTGTTCGGTCATGTTTATCGGAATTACTATATATATTACTAAAGTTGTAATTGTTTCTAGTATTCATGGCTGGATAGAAACTGGTGTAGCTAAGATTTGATAAGTTTGAGGAAGTCTGAACGCTGAGATGAGGCGCTCTGTGTCATTTCGTACAATCTGTTCTACAAATGCCACTTGCAGTTAACAAAGGTAGCTGCCAGCAAAAATTGCCTAGTAAAACACGTGTAATCTAAAATGTGCTATGTGCGTGTTGTCATAACCCGTAGATGTTCCTTACTAGTGATAAGTGTTTTGAGCACTCCGTGGCTGCGGCCAAATATATCTTAACGTGTATGTAGTTGGCAGGAATGATAGGTTAATTTTGGGAGAATACTGTGTGCAGCGGGCGCACTTGAGTTAACGGCAGAATCAAAGACGGATACTGCCATACTGGTGTGAAGTGTTAGACAACATAAATTTTATGTCTCACGATAATTAGATGGTGAGGTTATCGGGTCTCTTCCTCGCTATACTGTGTATTAGATTAATTACAACAATCTTAAAGTTGTGTATTTTAGCATGCTTTATATTTGTATTTTCATAAGAGTCTAGGGGTATAGTTTACTATATCTTCTTCAATGTGTGGCCGCGTTAGGGTTATTGATGGGACGCTACACTGATCGTGTCGTGAGCCCGGTCGGATGGCGGCTCGACGCCTGAGTTCGTCGTCTCGCTAAGTGAGGGGAAGCCTGGCCACCTTGCATTCACTTTCAGGCCTACAAACTGTGTGGGACCTATCACAGCACAGGTTCCTGCTTGGGAACATGCTACAAAGTGTTACTCCACTCCAGTATTAGGCTCTCATCTACGTCACCAAGCTGAAGCTAGCTTCTTCCTTATTACTATAATATTTATATTTCTACAATATTTACGTATTTCTGAAATATTTCCGTATTTCTTCAATACTGACATATTTCGACAATATTGCCTTATTTTAACAATATATCCACATTCCTACAATTTTTCCGTATTTCTACAATATTTCTTTATTTCTACAATATTTCTGTATTTCTATAATATTCCCGTATTTCTAGTTATACATACATGTTCCAACAATACCGTATTTCCAGTTCTATTTATAATATTCCAAAAGTATCGTATTTTATGTTCTATATATAATATTCTAAAAGTATCGTATTTTTAGTTTTAAACATACATTTCCGAATGAACCGTATTTCTGGTTAAATACTTCAATGTTTTAATTTGACCTCATTTCTAGGTCTATACATAAACGCTAGATTTTTACCGTATGTCTTGTTACATTATTAAATGTTCTTATATGAGGTATTTCTAGTTGTGCACATAAATATGCCATTCTCCAGGTATAAGAAACTAACTCTATTCAGCCCTGTCTGTAACATTATACACTAAAGGTCACATAAACGTTATTTATAGAACCAGTCTGAACCATTTTGTTGTGTTTCCTGGGTTACACATTATAGTATATTCTACGGGAGTTACATGGTTGAAAATTCATGTTTATTTTCTTGCATATTTTAAGGAATATATATATACCATGATCACAATGTTGTAACTATTCATTTGTGTGTGTGATTGGTCAGTGGTGAGAAGCAGACGTAGTGATTTGGATTTCATCGTTAAGGCTAGTGGACGATGCTTGAAAAGGAGAGTCTGGCATATGAGACTACGACCTCCAGCGTGGAACTGAAGGTGGACGCAGTAACAGCGGAATTCCGTTGGTAAGAGGAGACCACTGAAACACATATTGCATTCATTACAGACTCAAGGAGTATGCTAAATAAGTGGAGACAAGAACATTTCGTGTGGAATGGCTATCCTGGCCATGCGGGAGTGCGAGGCAATGAACAAGCTGATAGGCTGGCAGGGAATGCACCTCTTGGTAATAGACTACCAAAAGACAAGGTAGTGGTAGTCGAGCGCCCGTGGGACTAGGTGGAGAAAGCGGGGGAACAGACTGAGAAAGTATATGTGGAAAAAATGATCGGCAGGGGTTCTGGAAGCATATCAAAACTGAGAAGAAAGACTGGGATAACTTTCAATCAGATAGCTCTGACTGTTGAACGAAGGGACGGAGCACGTAAGGGGATGTCCTGAGTGCAGATGTCAGTTATAAGCTCAACTCAACGCAACTCAACATTGCATGTCATTTGCATGACTGTACAATCAGCACAAGACCCTATTTTCTGTATGTGGTTTACTGGGTACTTTTACAATAAGAAGTTTGTCATTCCTCTCTCAACAGAAAGAGGACGTGACTTAATGTGAATTGTAGAACACATTTGTGACATGGTGGCAGTTGCAAATATAGAAGGGTAAAGAAGTTAAGGATGATAATTAGCACAAGTAAAACAGAGGTAATGACTGTAACTAAAGAAGAAAACGCAACAACGATTCACCTAAACGAACATCCCTTGAAACAAGTAAAGAGTTCCAAGTACCTAGGAAGTATAATATCATCAAATGGCAAATCAGAAGACGAGATCGAAAATAGATGCAATAAGGCAAACCAACTCATTGGACAAATGGCACCAGTACTAAAGAACAAACGTGTATCAATAACTACTAAGAAAGCACTTTACAACACAATCTTCCTACCAACTCTATGTTACCAATGCCAAACCTGGATAATGATAGAATAAGAGAAAAAAAAATCACAACTGAAATAAGATTCCTGAGAAGAATACTCAATGTATCAAGAAGAGATAAGATCAGAAATGAAGGTATCATGACTAAAGTGGGAGTTATCGCTGCACTAGATTGTATTAGAAGGTAGCAAGTCAAATGGTTTGGCCTTGCAAGTAGGTTAGAAGTATAGTTTACTTTGCTGGGTGGGTCAAGGGAACTGTCCCGTGCGTAATGTGTACACGGGTCTGCGGAGTTTTCATCGGTCGTCAGAGAGAGGGAGAGCCTTGACGTGTGTTCCGCGACTCTCCAAGCTAAAGGGCAATAACCATTCTCTTTTTTATTTCATAAACACAGTCCGAACTGTTCAAGGATCCAGGCCAGAAAGAGGTAGAGGTGGGAATGGTATCCCCTAGGCCACAAGGTCTGAGGCATGCAAAGAGTTAGGTGTGTGTGAGTGCTAGAGTGGTTAGATGGCTAGGTAGACTCCGAGTTAGGTGTGTGAGTGTGTGTTTAGATGGTTAAGTAGACGTAGAGTTAGGTGTATATGCGAGTGTGGTGAGGTGGTTATGTAGACTTACAGTTAGGTGTGTGAGTGTGGTGAGATGGTTATGTAGACTTACAGTTATGTGTGTGAGTGTGGTGAGATGGTTATGTAGACTTACAGTTAGGTGTGAGTGTGGTGAGATGGTTATGTAGACTTACAGTTAGGTGTAAGTGTGGTGAGGTGGTTATGTAGACTTACAGTTATATGTGTGTGTGTGTGGTGAGATCGTTATGTAGACTTACAGTTAGGTCTGTCTGTCTGTCTGTCTGTCCGTGTGTGTGTGTGTGTGTGTGTGTGTGTGTGTGTGTGTTGTGAGATGGTTATGTAGACTTACAGTTAGGTGAGTGAGTGTGGTGAGATGGTTAGGTGGACGTACATTTAGGTGTCTGTGTGTGTGTGTTTGTGTGTGTGTGTGTGTGTGTGAGAGAGAGAGAGAGAGAGAGAGAGAGAGAGAGAGAGAGAGAGAGAGAGAGAGAGAGACTCTCACAGGCGAAGTGGTCAAGCCGCCTGACTCGGTCTCCGAAGGTTGTGGATTCGATTCCGGGTCGCGACCTTCGTTTCATGAGTGAATTTTTTCGAAGACTCCTGGTCGTTGCTGGAGCTACGGAGTTCGTGTTTTGTGTGACGCTTTCCGCGCTGCGGAAAGAGACTGAGCCATATGGAATAAAATACTGTTGCAAAGAAGTCGACCCTGTCGACTATTAAGCGACTTGTTTTTGAAGAGTTAGCGTGTGTGAGTGTGGTGAGATGGTTAGGTAGATTTACACTTAGCTAATTACTTAACCCAGGTGACATAGTGATTGATCTACACTGATGTGTCAGTGGTGAGATGGTTTTGTAGATTTAGACTTAGCTAATACACACCAAGGTGACATAGTGATCTACACTGATGTGTCAGTGGTGAGATGGTTAGGTAGACTTACAGTTAGGTGTGTGAGTGTGGTGAGATGGTTATGTAGACTTACAGTTAGGTGTGTGTGTGTGTGTGTGTGTGGTGAGCTGGTTATGTAGACTTACAGTTAGGTGTGTGTGTGTGTGGTGAGATGGTTATGTAGACTTACAGTTAGGTGTGTCAGTGGGGTGAGATGGTTATGTAGACTTACAGTTAGGTGTGTGTGTGTGGTGAGATGGTTATGTAGACTTACAGTTAGGTGTGAGTGTGGTGAGATGGTTATGTAGACTTACAGTTAGGTGTGTGTGTGTGTGTGTGGTGAGATGGTTATGTAGACTTACAGTTAGGTGTGTGTGTGTGTGTGGTGAGATGGTTATGTAGACTTACAGTTAGGTGTGTGTGTGTGGTGAGATGGTTAGGTAGACTTACAGTTAGGTGTGTGAGTGTGGTGAGATTGTTAGCTAGACTTAGAGTTAGGAGTGTGACTGTGATTAGATGGTTACACTAACGCGCCGGCTTCACGTTGTTAAAGATTTAAAGTAATCTGTACAGAAGACAGAAACAGGCTTTCCTGCATCCGATCACGGCTTAGGCCTACCATATCTTAGATTTATATATGATTACACATTAATGCTTTGCATTTTTACACGATTATAAATGAATGTTCCACATTTCCATAATTTATAATCTAGAGTTTAGCTTTTGTATTGTGTGCTGGAGATTAAACACCCACATTCTAATATCTCCTTGACGAGATCTTCTCAAGTGTGTGAACTATTGGGAGTATTCATGCAGTAACTCAGTATTCAGTTACAGACAATCGCTTCAGTCGACAAGACTACAGGACACCACCGACCACTTGGATTGCCGAAAGACGTACTCGAATCGACTAAGGTAGGTTCGCTGTATTGCCGCGTATTGTGTTTTTGTTTTTCGAGTGCCAGGCTGACACGGTACCTGTAAAACAGTCCCACCCTTAACACGGTTCACTTGGGTTTGAATTCAAGTAAGGGCAATATCGTGTGAACAATGTGTCCAGAGATAGCATATTACTTGATCTATATGTCGTGTGAATAATGTGTCCAGAGATAGCATACAACTTGATCTCTGTGTCGTGTGAATAATTTGGCTCTTTTGGCCGGATAATGTTCTGTAATGATGACCAAGGATTTCTCAGAGAAGGAAAAGTAAAAAAGAGGACCAGTCACTTCACCTCAGTATGTTGTTGCCTAGCCTATATACAATTTATTCCTATGCACAGATACTGCCTTTTGAGCCTGATGTATTATGCTTTAACATATACTAGGCAACAACATATGAGTTGGAGTATCAATTACCTATTTCTTCGCCTTACCTTCCCAGGCAATTTCAAGAGCATTCTGAGCATTATCTGGTAAACAGTTTTATGAGACTCGGTCTTCCCCAGAGCCGAACTGGAAGGAACAATACTTGTGGCACTGATGAGGATTTAACCAAGACCACTGTCTTGGCAGGCAACACACTAACTACTATGCCACATATACTATAACCTATCACATTTGTGAAGGTATCTACGGCTGTGGGATTCCGCTGAGAACGTTCTGCTCTATGTCAGTGCACATTCCGCTGTTGGCTAGTGACTAATGGCTAATGCACACTCAGTCGTTTCTCTTCTATTATGTTTACATTAAACCAGGAAACTATGCAGTTGGGATTTAACACTCCCAGTAGGTTCACCAGATTCTTGGTGAAGGGACGGACAAAGGTCTGAGAATTAAATAAAACCCTGTTCATGTAGTTGCAGAATCCATCTTCGAGTTGTGCGCACCGTAGTCTGCACTACTACTCACCAACCGCATTCATTTCTCTTGGCGCATCCCTCAATGATACCTTTTATATTTTAATATTTACATTAATGATGAAGCGATGCAGGACAGTGGACCTTGCCCTTTGTGACATGGCTCCAGATAACAAGGAAAGCCAAATTCTCCGAACCTGTCTGGAAAATGACTAAGTACTTGGCTCAGTTGTGCAAGTATGTTTCTATAATCGTGGCGAGATGTGACAGCCCCTGGATGTCCTCTCTCGATTACTAAGTACGTCACCGACCTTCTTCACCCCCCCCCCCACCCCCCATTTACCCTATGACTGGAATTACCTCGGTACAATTTCGATTTCTTAGTTAAGTTCAGTTCAGTCGCGGTTCCAATATCACAGCAACGGCTGGTCCCCATTATGCTCCGTTCCTGTGCCAGTGAATACTACATAACATGTTCCTCACTGCCCTATGTGAAAAGTGGAAAAGACATGAGTCTCGACAAACAACAGCCCGCTCAGGCAGACTGTGCATAATGCCGCCAGCAGTATGTCACCACAAAAGTCCTCCACAAAACATCCATCCTTGATGGAAGTGGCAGTCACTTTCCCAACAAGATGTCCACCTACAAAGTCTCAATGTTTCTAGATGTTGGTGTTCCGTTTCTAGATGTTTTCTAGCCAGCCACGCCATTTTATCTCCGAAATGAAGTTCACGCAACAAAACAACCTCGGACAGATGTAAAAACTTTCACTGTACACAATGCCGTCGCCAAAATGCCAACACAGTCAATGCCAATGCAGTCCTCTACGAAACATGCAGTTCATCCTTGATGGAAGCGGCAGCCAATATCCCAACCAGATGTTAGCCAACGATATCTCGATTTCTTAACAAGCACGCGCGCGCACACACACACACACACACACACACATACACATACACACACACACACGCACGAACGCACGCACACATATACGCACACTGTCAAAGCACTTTAACACCACCTACAGTAGAATGATAGTGGGTTTGTACAGGTAGAGAACTCAAAGTAATACAGACAGTAATAATAACACCAAGACAAATCAGACAGACAGACAGACTATTAGACTAATAAACAGAGACAGACAGACCGACCGACCGACCGATCAACCTACCATCCGACTGACCACCTGACCTACCGTCCGACTGATCTAGATAAATAGACAAACAGATAGATAGATAGATAGATAGATAGATAGATAGATAGATAGATAGATAGATAGATAGATAGATAGATAGATAGATAGATAGATAGATAGATAGATCGTCCGGCAGGCAGACAGATAGGCGTTAGAAGTAGAATTGGAGATCGCCGAAGCGAGAGTAGTGCACAAGTGGTACTGAGTGGTGCAGTAGTTCTTGTGAAAACAGTGACGAACAGTGTTGAAATGTTTATCCTTGAAATACGAAAGGGAGGCTGCTATCGGAGGCGGACATTCGAAATGATGTCTAAGTGGGACTCTGTGTTTAGAGGTCCCCAGGCAAGCCTACAGCTGGAACAATGGTGGAATTCTCATTACAGGGACGTTGGACAGTGACGGAGCTGACAGACTATAATATAATGGCGAGACAGATGGACTAACTGGGTGAATCAGTCCACATTTAGATAGTTAGGTACGTCAGGAAGTGCGTTCATTGAAAGACAAAACCAGAAATGTATGTACTGATGCATGTGTGTATTTCTGTGTATGTATGTGTGTATATATTTATGCATTTATGTGTGTGTATTTATGTATGAATGTGTGCATGTGTGTATTGTGTATGTGTGTCTGTGTGTGTGCGTCTCTGTGAGTTTGTGTGTCTAGGTGAGTGTCTGTCTCTCTGTGTGCGTGTTAATTTATACATGTATGTGTATGTAAGTGTATTTATGTAGGTATACATGTAGGTATAAGAACCAAATTTCAACCTGCAGAAGTCAAAGCAGTTATACAGAAAAGTCCTAAAAACAAATCACCAGGTCCGGATGGAATAACCACAGAAGCTAATCAGGCCTGTGGGAAAACAGGAGTTAAATGGTTAACAAGACTTTTTAATATAGCATGGGAAGAAAGAAAAGTACCAGATGATTGGCAACAGGCAATAGTAATGCAAGTTAGCAGATCGGGGGGCCCACTAAGTATACAGATAAATAGCACAACTTTGAAACAAGTTAAAGAATTCAAATATCTTGGAAGTATGATCACAGAAGATGGCAGATTGGACAGAGAAATCGAAATCAGATGTCAAAAAGCTAGTGCACTTACATATCAACTATCACCCTTACTGAAACATCAAAATATACCCATGTCCGCAAAACGACATATAATAAACAGCATATTCACACCAACCCAATGCTACCAATCTCAAACTGGACTTTATTTCAATCACACTTTTGCAAAATCAACACTTGTGAGATGAAATTCCTGAGGAGAGCTCCTAACTTAACAATCCGAGACCGAGTAAGAAATGCTGTTATCAGACAGTGGGATCAACACCTTGTGCCACATTTATTGAATAACAGAAGATGAAGTGGTTTGGCCATGTCGTTATAATGCAACACCAACAACTACCATCACTGGCCTTACATCAGAGATCATCTGCGACGAGACCACGAGGACGTCCACGAAGAAAATGGATTGACGACATCAAAGACATTGTACCATCAAACGGAATGACACTATCCAGTGCCACCCACCGGGCGCTGGAGCGCAAATTATTCCTCCCCACGACACTTGACGGCAGAAGTGGCAGATGATGATGATGATGATGATGATGATATGTAGGTATATATTTTAGCATTATGCATGTCTGTATATGTATATGTGTATGTATGCGGGTATATATATATATATGTATGTGTATGTCCGTCTTTCTGGAGATGAATGTTTATGTGCAAGTATTCATGTTTGTGTGTGTGTGTGTGTGTGTGTGTGTGTGTGTGTATATATATATATATATATATATACACACACACACACACATATATAGCACCCTTGTCAAGATACGTCAAATAATACAGCTTGTCTACATCTGGTAGGAATTAGCACTTCTTTTGAAGAACAAAACAATTGGACAAGTAGATAGACACTAAGAAACTAGATGATACACTTATTATGTTACAATTTTACGTTAGCTGCACTAAAATATACAGACGTTTAGATACATTATCTTCGTCAGGAATAACAGAACCACAGTAAAAGTATATGATTTATTTAACTGCCTCTGTCTTTTACCTCCAAATGGAGCATACTTCCTCAGGCAACTAACATAAATCCTCCTAACCTATGTTATATCCTACAGCTCCCTGCGAGTTCTCCGTCTTTTAAAATATTAACCTCTGTCTCAAAATCTCTTCTCCTTGCGTTTGTAGGTGTCTCTCTACTTCTGTTATCACGTAGATTTGGGAGAAAGATCTGTCTAGTGATACAATTAAAAGGTTTTGTCGTTGAAGAAGAAGACAGTCAAATGTTACATGTCCTTTGTCGTTGAAGAAGAAGACTGTCAAATGTTACATGCCCTTTGCAGGACGTGGTGGTCAACCCTGGTTTGATTTTCTTTGCACTTTGACTGTCAGTAGTTTGCCATTGCTTTCTGAATGAGAAATCACCGTCTACGTCCAACTGACTGGAGTAGCGAGTTAACCCACTACCCGGCCGTCAACGCACACGAGGTTTCAGCGTGAGCTCTTTTACAATCACAGCCATGCCGACCCATAAAACATAGACTAGTAAAACGTTAAATGATGCGAACTTTCCTTGCAAATCTGTTTGTAAAATAAAAATACACAACTTTCGGAGAGTTACAGCACCCGGACGTTATCCTGGTTGACGTTTAAGTATCGACCAGGCTGGGAGCCTGTCTCCCATAACTGCAGATCCACACAGATTACCATCGATTGTTTAAGACGCGTATCCATGATGCAATCTTGGCACTGCAAAACTGGGATATGGATTTGTGTTCTCCTTGATGTTTCTGGTTGATTTGTGATTGATTTTGTAATTGTACCTATTTGGTCAATAATTATTTTCGTTAGCGTTTGCGTGAAAATATAATTTTAAATTCAAATGACATGACATTCAATGACATATCTGTGGATTTCTACGCCTCAATCACAGATATATCTGATATTCAGATATCTGTACTTAAGTCCACTCGTGTGGCGTGAGCAAGCATGTCTTTCCGCAGCCGTCTCATCTACTGCCAGTTACTTGTCATACTGAGGTTTACCCATACCATGATGTCAAACTGCCAAACATAATCTCTCTCGGTCTTCTCCTACTTCTCTTTCCTTCCAACTTTATTGTTATTACGACGCACTCCACATTTACCCTTTTTAGGAATTGCCTACAGCGTGTGAACTGTATTTTCTGATACAAATAATCAGTTCTCTGCGTTAGTTCATTTATTTCAAGAAATCTTCATTCTTCATTATTCTCTTTATCTATCCACGGTGTTCTCGTCATTATTCTATAACAGCACACATATGCAGCTTGCACACGGTTCCTCGCATCGCATAGAATACTCATCATCATTTGAAATCCTGCTTTCTCTTGGGGTTTTCTTCATGTTACTTCTGTAATACATCTTCTAGCTGCTGTTATTAAAGTACCCAAATACATAAATACTAGTGACTACACACCCACACAACACAAACAGGCGACGGCATTATATACAGTGAAATGTTTCTTTACATCTGTTAGAGGTTGTTTTGTTGCGTGATCTATATACATTTCGGAGGAAAATGGCCTGGTGGCTAGAAAACATCTAGAAACGGAACAACAATATCTAGAGACATCGAGACTTTGTAGGTGAACATCTGGTTGGAAAGTGATTGCCAATTCCATCAGGGGTGAACTATATTGTTAGTAGAGGTTTTGTGGTGATATTCTGGAGGTGGCATTTTGCACAGCGTACCCGAGCGAGCCGTTTATTATAGAGACTCTTGTCTTTTCCACTTTTCACATGGGGCAGTGAGGAAC
This sequence comes from Cepaea hortensis, assembly GCA_963921405.1. NCBI lineage: Eukaryota > Metazoa > Mollusca > Gastropoda > Stylommatophora > Helicidae > Cepaea > Cepaea hortensis. Next base: position 60,082,506 of record OY992883.1, read on the forward strand.
ATGTTATGTGATATTCAATGGCACGGGAACGGAACATAATGGGGACGACCCGTTGCTGTGATGTTGGAACCGCGACTAATGACTAATAATGATTAGTGACTAGTTGCATTTACTTTGATGCTGCATTTAGAAACACCATTTTACTTTGTAATTGTCATTACTTCTACGTTTCGTTTATTCAAAGACCAATGTTTTGACTTTTCCTTGTAGTGCGTTGAAAAGTTCCCATTTGGCCATCCATTTTTACTGCTGTTTTTGTTGCCTGTGTGTGTTTTTGTATTTCTCAGTTTACTCAGTGTTTACATTTCTCCAAAATTCGAATTGCTTCTTCATGTTTGACATGATCAAATGCTTCGATGTAGTTAATCAAGTCCACATTGAGATCCACGTTCACGTCAGTCATTCTTCTTGTTAATGTTTTCGATACTTTCGTTTGTAGCTATGCTATACTTACTTGTGGCTTTGAATATCTTGTTTGGAGTAGAAATCTTACTGAGTGCTGGCTAATGCTGGCATTATATTGTAGATCAAGAAGAATAACAATCCGACACTTTACATGCGTCAAACATCCAGGGAAACAGGCTAACAAATAACGACACGCCTTGGAAATTAAATAATGTGGCCATATCAATGGTAGCAAGCATCTGGACAGATTGATGATGACAGACAAGTTCCAGGGAGATGAGGCACAGCTGACCAGCAGCAAGGTCACACTGGATGTTGGAGAGACATTGGGCATGCAGACATCTGGCACAAGATGGAGAACCTTCTCGGCAGGAGTGGTGAGAGCGACTTTCTAAAGGGATCTGTAACATGCAATAGGCTTCTGTAGAGGATCTGTAACATGCAATAGACTTTTGTAGGGGATCTGTAACATGCAATAGACTTTTGTAGGGGACCTGTAACATGCAATAGACTTTTGTAGGGGATCTGTAACATGAGATAGACTTCTGAAGGGGACCTGTAACATGCAATAGACTTTTGTAGGGGATCTGTAACATGCAGTAGACTTTTGTAGGGGACCTGTAACATGCAGTAGACTTTTGTAGGGGACCTGTAACATGAGATAGACTTCTGAAGGGGACCTGTAACATGCAATAGACTTTTGTAGGGGACCTGTAACATGAGATAGACTTCTGAAGGGGACCTGTAACATGCAATAGACTTTTGTAGGGGACCTGTAACATGAGATAGACTTATGTATGGGATCTGTAACATGCAATAGACTTTTGTAGGGGACCTGTAACATGAGATAGATTGACTTCTGTAGGGGACCTGTAGACAAATTGACTTCTGTAGGGGATCTTAATATGAGAGAGACATACCTCTGTAGGGGATCTTAACATGAGATACGTTGAATTCTGTAGTGGATCTTACCATAAGATAAATTAACTTCTGTAGTGGATCTTACCATAAGATAAATTAACTTCTGTAGTGGATCTTAGCATGAGATAGATAGATTGACTTCTGTAAAGGCTTTCAACGTGAAATAGATTGGCTTCTGTAGGATACCTATAGACGCTAACTTCTGTAGGAGACCTATAGACGCTGACTTCTGTAGGAGACCTATAGACGCTAACTTCTGTAGGAGACCTATAGACGCTGACTTCTGTAGGAGACCTATAGACGCTAACTTCTGTAGGAGACCTATAGACGCTGACTTCTGTAGGAGACCTATAGACGCTGACTTCTGTAGGAGACCTATAGACGCTGACTTCTGTAGGAGACCTATAGACGCTGACTTCTGTAGGAGACCTATAGACGCTGACTTCTGTAGGAGACCTATAGACGCTGACTCCTGTAGGAGACCTATAGACGCTAACTTCTGTAGGGGACCTGTAAACAGATTGACTTCTCTAGGGGATCTTAACATGAGTCAGACAGACCTCTGTAGGAGATCTTAACATGATATAGCGTGACTTCTGTAGGAGATCTTAACATGAGATAGATTGACCTCTTTAGGAGACCTGTAGCACGATACACATTAACTTCTGTAGGCGACCTATAGCATGGTATAGATACACTTCTGTAGGATTCATGTAGCATGATATAGATTGACTTCTGTATTATACATGTAGCATGATATAGATTGACTTCTGTAGGATACATGTAGCATGATATAGATTGCCTTCTGTAGGATACTTGTAGCATGATATAGATTGACTTCTGTAGGATACTTGTAGCATGATATAGATTGACTTCTGTATTATACATGTAGCATGATATAGATTTACTTCTGTATTATACTTGTAGCATGATATAGATTGACTTATGTAGGATACATGTAGCATGATATAGATTTACTTCTGTAGGATACACGTAGCATGATATAGATTGACTTCTGTAGGATACATGTAGCATGATATAGATTTACTTATGTAGGATACATGTAGCATGATATAGATTGACTTCTGTAGGATACATGTAGCATGATATAGATTTACTTATGTAGGATACTTGTAGCATGATATAGATTGACTTCTGTAGGATACTTGTAGTATGATATAGATTGACTTCTGTAGGATACATGTAGCATGATATAGATTTACTTCTGTAGGATACACGTAGCATGATATAGATTGCCTTCTGTAGGATACTTGTAGCATGATATAGATTGCCTTCTGTAGGATACATATAGCATGATATAGATTGACTTCTGTAGGATACATGTAGCATGATATAGATTGACTTATGTAGGATACATGTAGCATGATATAGATTGCCTTCTGTAGGATACATGTAGCATGATATAGATTGACTTCTGTAGGATACATGTAGCATGATATAGATTGCCTTCTGTATGATACATGTAGCATGATATAGATTGCCTTCTGTAGGATACATGTAGCATGATATAGATTGACTTCTGTACGGGACCTGTAGCATAAGGTAGATTGAATTCTTTTGGGAACATGTAGCACGAGACAGATTGGTTTATGTAGGGAACTTGTCATATGAGACAGATTGGTTTATGTAGGGAACTTGTCATATGAGACAGATTGACTTATGTAGGGAACTTGTCATATGAGACAGATTGACTTATGTAGGGGATATGTCATATGAGACAGATTGACTTATGTAGGGAACTTGTCATATGAGACAGATTGGTTTATGTAGGGGATCTGTCATATGAGACAGATTGACTTATGTAGGACACTTGTAGCATAAGACGGATTTACTGATGTAGGATACATATAGCATGAGCCATTAACTTTTATAGGATACATGTTAGTTAATTAGTCAGTTAGTTAGTCGCAGTCACCAGAAAGACTTCATTGACCCGGGTTTTTATCCCATATGGCTCAGTCTCTTTCCGCAAGGCGACTCGCCGAAAGCGTTGCACAAAACACGAACCCCGTAGCCCCAGCCTCGACTCCCAGGAATCTCCTGAAAAATGAACTCGTGAACCGAAAAGGCAAACCAGTCAAATAAGTGACAGCCGGTCGCTATTGTTCCGAACATCAGTTCACTGTGCAAACAACAGCGGACAGATGTAAAAGCATTCCACACGAATTTCCCAGTTCACAGTGTCCCGCCACGCACTCACTCAGTAACAGGGCGACTGAACCAGTTCAACGTGAGGAAAATGTGAATGCAAACCGTAGCCACAAGTATAAACACACAAGATGACTTAACGGTTCAATGCCTATCCGCCATATTGGGGATCGGAAGGATACATGTATCATGAGCTAGATTGACTTCTGTAGACGACATGAGATATATTGCATTCTTGTGTGGCTGGTTATTTTGTGTAGTTATTATTATGGCCATTGTACTGGTTTCAATACCACATCTGCTAGATTTCTCAGGCTTATTTAGTAATGTAACTGGTCTCCGTGACATTAGATGTTTCATTTGTTGGCTTTGACGTCTTGATTTGACATATATTTTATTGCATCATGTTACATGGACCATATATTTTATTGCATCAATTTGAGGCTGTGTATGTAATGCTGTTATTTTAAACATCACAATTTAAGACACTAAATAACCCAAATGTAAACCTGGAAGTACAGAAGACTTCTTTTCATTGGTGTCTTCGAGTGCACAGTATTTATATTTTTGTAATGTTTTTGGTTGCCGGTCTCCCTGGTCGAGGGGTTAGCAGCTTTCTCCGTAACCCCGAATACTTTCGTGGTTGACGTAAGCGCACGAGAATTTGAGCAGTTTGAGTCGCGCCAGTGACTTATGAGAGTATGGAGCCGGTCGCTCAGAAATCAATGGCAAACTACTGAGCGTAATCTTTCCAAGAAATCAACAATCAGCTGAAAGATGCTGATGTTGACAACGATGTCCTGTAAAGGATATGCAAAACATTTTAATGTTGTTGGTTAATACTTTTTTACGACAATACATATTTGATTGATTGATTTATTGCTTGATTGATTGATTGATTGATCGATCGATTGATTGATTGATTGATTGATTGATTCAAGTTGTGACAGGTTGGCCCACCTCTCAGATCGTTTTGTTACTAGATGGAGATAGCCCTCAGTAAACCCCTCTATGTATCCTGTAGTAATTTTTATTTTTATCTATATTTTCAAATATTAGATAAAATCGTCTTTGGTTAGTGTATTTATATACATAAAACTATAGAGAGAGTTAAATACTATTTCTTCTTATAGTTAGAAGTAGATGTAGGGTAGAGTTCGTTTACAAGCCAAGAAATCAAGTCAGGCTGAATTTATATTCAGGTTTGGCTATGAAAAATAATTTGGCCACAGGAAGGGAACTCTCCTGGATGAGAAGTTAACTTCCGGTAGCACCCTAAGATCTGCCATTTTTTCTAGCAACCTGGAAGGAGCAGGAGCTATCACGTCAATTGGCTAAAATTGAACACCTGTCTGTGTTTAAACATATTTTATTGCTGGCTCTTGTTAAGCCGAAAAACCCTCTAAAACATAGAAAAGCCAATGATAGTCTCCACTCCCGATAGGCCAGTCAAAATCTAGTTGCAGGGTGAGTTAATAATAATTTTGTTAAACATTTTTCTGTGTGTCAAAATGCCGGCAAAATCTACCGGCCATGCCGATCGATAATAGATACTATTAATTAAAACTAGTGTTAGTTAACTAATATTAGAATTAGGACCATGTTTGTGCCATGTGGCTTGCCGACAAGGGTAAAACGAAAAGCTCGTCACATGTGGCATTAAAAACATGGATAAATTACATTACGTGATTCTCGAAATTAGGTATCTGCCTGCGGAAGGACACCTGAGTTAGTCAGTAGACGATTAGAGTTAAGATAATTTAATTATGTGCTTAAACTTCGGAACTAGCGGATTTCTCTAGATAATATACTTATTAGTTGAAGGAATTAGTTCAGAGAGTGAATAAGTTACCATTAATTATTCTTTATTAATCTCTATCTTGCCCATAGTCAGATTACTACCATGTGGTCCAAGATGGCCCACTTAACAAAGTTCAAACCTTGGGGGAATTCTCCAACCCTAATATTGTTCTTGTGTATAGTGAAAATAATCTTAAATCTAGCTAAGAAATCTTCTAGATAATTAATTATGTTTTAATTAATATAAGGAAGACTTGCTAGTAGTACAACTCATAACTCTTTAAGTGAACTTGGGGTGTTTCATTGATTTTAATGGTTCACTCGTGTACATCGTGAAGTTATAGTTGTTGTGTGTGATTTCATTTCATTCTATGGAATTCATCAATATGTGATGTTAATTCATCGTGTGGAGTGTAGTTTGTGTGTTTCCATACTTGAAAAATGATGTGTGGTGTTTCATCGATGTAATGGTTTGTTAATGTATATGTGATGTCGGAGTTGTGGCGTCTGAGTTTCAGTCCATTGAAGTCATCCTATATGTACTGTTAAGTCATTATGTGAATTGTGGTTCATGTTTCCATGAGTAATCATGACTTAGAATATATATTTGGAATGTGGTCTTTGAAGTAGAGCATTGTGATTGTACATGTTTGATCTAAATGTCAGCAGAGAGAATAGGATATCATTTGTATGCTGTTTCCATGAGATCAGTGTGCTGTTGTAGATTTCAGATAAGGAATCAACCTGTAAATTTAAATAATACATGCTATGAAAATTTATGAGACAAGATGCCATGCAGGACATGGCCAGAAGAATTTACAAGGCTGTCTTGAAGGATTATTCACTCCTTCTCACTGTCATTCACAGAGCCTGTACCCTGATCATCTGTAGCCGTAGTCACGACCGGTGATTGAGCTACGAACCACTCACTTGATGCAGCAGAGAGTGGAGTCCATACCACGATCCAGTCAGCACTGCCAGCTTACCATCCAGGAGGCTACGAATTATCAGATGAGTGGCTACCCACCCGTTTGCCACTGCACAGCAATCCTAATTTGTCCGCTATTGGCTAAGTGTCTATGATTATATCATCTAGCTGAACATTATCTGGTCAAGATGTCAGGGATCTGCGTATCTCTTATGTGTCAGTGAGTTCCCAGTGGGGCTCACGTAGTGTTCTGTAGGATTAAACGTTATGTTATATTTGTATTTTTAACAACTGCGTCTGTCATCATAGTAGTCGAATTAGCATCATCAGATTGTGTGACGAGTGAAAGGACTACATCTATACGTATCATTCTGTCTTATCATTAGGCAGTGGGGGCTCATTATTCATCCAGGCACGTTAGCAGGAATAACTTGACATACTGTCTTCGTGTGTTAGTACAGTTAGTCGTCATAACTTTCCGCCTGGCACTGTTTAGAAGTAGTGATCCATTCTGGGACTTTGTTAATCATTCTTCTAGAACTTCGAGCCATTTGATCGCTTCTTCAGCAGTGGTTAGATTCTCTATTTGTAGAAGTCTATTTAGTATCTACTTTGATCCAATTCCATCCTAGTAGAATACGTTACGCGACACTGGGGGCTCGTCCGGGATGACAATCCTATAGATTGTTGGGTTCAGTCGAGTATCCAACTTCATAGATAGTTCTAACTTTCAGTCACTAAATAGAGATAGCTACTAATCATACTAGTTAATATATACATACTTATAATATAGGATAACATAAGTTAGGGCAAAGGTGAATTGCTGGCAAACGGGTAAGTGTTGTGTCAATGTGTAACATTTGTTATGCTTGTTATTGAAGATATTTGTGAATCTTTGCGACAAACACATTCTTGATTAAGTGAGTGAGTTATCCAGGTGTATCAACAGATATCATATTATTACATAACTAACATGTCTTCTGAAAAGCCACCTACTAAGGAGGAACTGCGAGAACAAGGAACATTGTTAGGTTATGAGGGTGCAGAGTTGGAAAAATATGTAATAGAAGAAGGAAGAACATGGCGCCGAGAACAAAGGGACATCATCAAAGAGAAGGACGAACGAGAGGAAAGAATTAAATTAAAAATCCAGATGGCGGAAATTGAATCCAGACAGAAGATGCGACAAGCTGAATTGGACAACCAGTTGAAACAGGCTGAATTGGACAACCAGTTGAAACAGGCTGAATTGGACAACCAGTTGAAACAGGCTGAATTGGACAACCAGTTGAAGCAAGCAGAACTGGACAAGGAGTTGAAATTAGCTGAGCAGTTAAGACAGCACGAGTTAGAACTGAGGAGATTAGAACTACAAAATCCTGATGCCTCCAGATTTAGCAGTGCCAGCTCTCCAACTGACAGCCAAGACATTTCCTCAGGACCACATATTACTCCAGGATCAATGAGTTTTCCACTGGCCCACTTCGACCCGAAGGAGGATCAGATGGATGAATATCTTGACAAATTTGTGTTAATGTGTGAAGCCTACAATCTGCCTAAAGATAAATTTAATATTAAACTCTCCCAAGCACTTCGCGGTCCAGCGTATGACGTGTTTGCAAAACTCCCTCCAGGTCTTGAGAAGGACTTTGTCACACTCAAAAATGCTCTCTTGAAACGATATCAGTTAACTTCTAGTGCCTACAGGTTGAAGTTCCGTACCGCCAAACGGTCACAAGGAGAATCATTTCCTCAGTTCGCATCACGGTTACACACTTATTTTAACAAGTGGGTAGAACTGAGTGATTTGGATGCTACTTATGACGGGCTGGCGGAACTAATACTTGTTGAGCAATTTAAAGATGTTCTTCCAAAACAGCTACAAACCTTTATTGCAGAGAATGGTGGTGCTCGGCTAGAGGAGGTTATCGCACTAGCCGAACGATATTTAACTGCCCATGGCGAAGTAGCTACCACTAAATCTTGTAATTCTTCTACTGCTCAAAATACTCCTGCAACACAGAATAAGGGTTTTCAGCAGAACAACTCTTATGGTAAAGACACCAGAGGGCACACTGGGGGTCCGCACCAAAATCCTGGTTTCCAAAAACAAAAACCACCAGCGAACAATAGTGGATGGGGTAAACCTTACTGCAAGAATTGCAAAAACAATGATCACCACACGAGCGTGTGCAAGAATAAACCCCCAACCCAGTATGCTGCGTGTATGATTATGGGGGCGAGTACCCAACAGAACGTAGGTTCAAGTAAGGTAACTAGGCCACCCACAGTTGAAACTATCTTGGTTGATGGTAGTCCCGTGGAGTGTCTCTATGACATCGGACTACAATATGACGCCATCATAGCTAGTCAGTTAGTGAAACCCTCACAGTTAACTGAACAAACTGTGGCAGTTAGGGGTGCTACCAGGAGCTCCCAAACAATAACTGCTAAGATAGCCAAAGTAAATGTGACATCAAAGTATGTCACTGGACTCATTTCAGCGGCAGTGATTGATGATCCTGTATACCCTTTCATGCTAGGATGTAAGTATGTATATTTAGGAGAACCCTCATCACCCATGATAATGGCAGCTGTGGAGACCCGGAGTCAGGTTGAACATCCACATGAACCTGTACGCCCAATCAACCCTCTACCTCGGGAGATTAGGGCTGCACAAATGTCCAACTTTAACCCCTTGTTTTGGCAAATTGCCAATAGCTAGGAATCCCCCTGTGGTGGGAAATTTCTATGTAAAAGACAAGTTATTGTACCGTAGGGCGGGAACTACAGGTACCGAACATGGGCAACTTGTCGTGCCTAAAACATATCGTGACCGAATATTACATATGGGTCATACCATATCGTTCAGTGGGCATATGGGGGTAGGGGCTACTACCCAACGTATTTCGTGTCACTATTTCTGGCCGGGAATGACGGCTGATATACAAAGATATGTCAAGTCATGTCCGGAGTGTCAACGCGTGTCACCAAAACATTGGACGGTCCCCGTTACCTTAGGGGAGATGCCCATTCTGAGTACACCGTTTGAGCGGGTAGCCGTGGATATTGTAGGTCCTCTGCCTCGTTCTAAGAGGAGGAATGCTTATATTCTAACTCTTGTGGACACTTGTACTATGTGGTCGGAAGCCATACCGTTACCTGGTATAGACTCCAAGAAGGTAGCTGATGCCCTGGTACACATCTTTACTAGAGTAGGTTTTCCCCACCAAATCTTAACTGACAATGGGTCACAGTTCCGGGGAAAACTTATGGAAGAGGTTTTCAACTTGTTCCGGACGCGCCATATTCATACCAGCCCGTACCATCCCCAGTCCAATGGGACAGTGGAACGGTTTAACGGGACTCTCATGTCTATCCTACGCAAGTTAGCCCAGGAAAAGCCTGAACGATGGGATGAATACATTCCGGCAGCATTGTTTGCTTACCGGGAAGTCCCCCATGCTTCCACAGGCCTTCCCCCTGCTACCTTGTTGTTCGGGAGGCCTATAAAGGGACCGTTAGAGGCAGTAATGAGGACCTGGACAGAAGAGGGAGTGGATGAAACAGTCCTTACTGCTTCGCAGTATGTAGGAGAGCTAAAACAGAAACTGGAAACCGGATGGAAATTGGCTAATTCCAACCTCCGGCGTGCCAGAAAGAAACATGCATCCTATTACAATAAGAAAACTAAAGATAGGGCGCTTGAGGTAGGCGACAAGGTTTTATTATTGTTACCCCAAGGAAATAACAAACTTGAAATTGGCTGGCAGGGTCCTTTCCCCATTTTAGAGAAATTGTCCCGCACAAATTACAAAATTTCCATTAGGGGTAAACATAAGATTTTCCACATCAATTTACTCAAAAAATTTGTGGAAAGATTAACTGATCCACCGGTGCATCTGATGGCTCTGTCGGTGGCAACTGAGGTTGAAGAGGGAGAAAACTCAGGGGTGGAGTATCCTCTGAAGCCTCAAGAGACGGTGAACGACGTCCTCATCAACCCTGACTTGGAGACGTCCGAGTTAGAGAAGATGAGACGAGTTCTAAGGTCTCATGCCTCAGTGCTAACAGATAAGCCGGGTAGGACAAAACTGGTCGAATTTGACATGAAATTAAATACCTTGGACCCAGTTCGACAAAAACACTATCCGGTCCCATATGCTAAACAGGACGCGTTACAAGAAGAGATTAAGTATCTTCTCAAGGAAGGGATCATTTCTCACTCAGAATCTCCTTACAGCGCCAGTGTAGTGCTCCTACGGAAGCCAAGTGGGGAGCATAGGCTATGTATTGATTACCGCCAACTAAATGGAGTGACGGAATTTCAAGCGGAACCCTTACCGGATCAGGGACTGTTATTTGCCAAACTTAGTAAAGCCAAATACTTTTCCAAGGTAGATCTTAGTAAAGGATATTACCAGATACCGGTCAAGAAGGACATCCGACCATATTTAGCCTTCAGCACAGCAGATGGCCATTATGAGTTCAACGTGCTTCCTTTTGGGTTAAGTAACGCCCCTGGGGTGTTCACACGCATGATGCGGTTATTACTAGATCCACTGAAGGACCCTAATATTAGCAACTTCATGGATGATATTTTAATTGCTTCAGAGACGTTTGAGAGTCACCTACAGTCCCTAGACAGGCTGTTGGGAAGATTGGCGGAGACGGGACTGACCGCTAGACCTGCTAAATGCCAGTTAGCTTTTAGCCAGCTGGAGTTCCTGGGGCATACAGTAACGCAAGGACACATGTTCCCGGAACAGAAGAATATTGAGAAGCTGTTGAAGGCTACCAGACCCAGGACTAAGAAAGACGTGCGATCCTTTGTATCCTTGGGGGGTTTCTATCAAAAATTCATTAAGAACTTTAATGTGCTTGTAGCACCATTGACTGATGCAACAAAAAAAGCGGCACCAGAACAAGTAAAGTGGACTCCTGAATGCGAAGAAGCATACACCGCATTAAAGGACAAGCTCACTGATAGACCAGTATTACAGTTACCAGATTTGTCTCGCCCATTCACGCTGAGGACGGACGCAAGCAATGTGGGAATTGGGGCAACGTTATTACAACCTGGCCGGGAACAAGCAGAAATGTTATTCCCTGTAGCATACGCAAGCCGGAAACTCAACGGGGCTGAGAAAAACTACTCTACCATTGAGAAGGAATGCTTAGCTTTGGTCTGGGCTATTCAGAAGTTTCAACCATACCTGTATGGGACGGAATTTACGGTACAAAGTGACCACCAACCCCTTATGTTTCTTGCATCATCTAAACAACTGAACACCCGGTTGATGAGGTGGTCCTTACTATTACAGCCTTATGCATTCAGAGTAGAATACATTCCGGGCAGTCAGAATGTAGGGGCTGATTTTTTGAGTAGACATTGTGCTATTGATGAAGAGGGGGACCTGTCCAAATGACCCATAAATGTCAGAGTAAGAGCTGACAAAACTATATGAGAGTTCGGGCTGGAGAAAAAGTTGCTTCTCCAACTTTTTTTGAACGATGGGCATTTGTGACAGGTTGGCCCACCTCTCAGATCGTTTTGTTACTAGATGGAGATAGCCCTCAGTAAACCCCTCTATGTATCCTGTAGTAATTTTTATTTTTATCTATATTTTCAAATATTAGATAAAATCGTCTTTGGTTAGTGTATTTATATACATAAAACTATAGAGAGAGTTAAATACTATTTCTTCTTATAGTTAGAAGTAGATGTAGGGTAGAGTTCGTTTACAAGCCAAGAAATCAAGTCAGGCTGAATTTATATTCAGGTTTGGCTATGAAAAATAATTTGGCCACAGGAAGGGAACTCTCCTGGATGAGAAGTTAACTTCCGGTAGCACCCTAAGATCTGCCATTTTTTCTAGCAACCTGGAAGGAGCAGGAGCTATCACGTCAATTGGCTAAAATTGAACACCTGTCTGTGTTTAAACATATTTTATTGCTGGCTCTTGTTAAGCCGAAAAACCCTCTAAAACATAGAAAAGCCAATGATAGTCTCCACTCCCGATAGGCCAGTCAAAATCTAGTTGCAGGGTGAGTTAATAATAATTTTGTTAAACATTTTTCTGTGTGTCAAAATGCCGGCAAAATCTACCGGCCATGCCGATCGATAATAGATACTATTAATTAAAACTAGTGTTAGTTAACTAATATTAGAATTAGGACCATGTTTGTGCCATGTGGCTTGCCGACAAGGGTAAAACGAAAAGCTCGTCACATGTGGCATTAAAAACATGGATAAATTACATTACGTGATTCTCGAAATTAGGTATCTGCCTGCGGAAGGACACCTGAGTTAGTCAGTAGACGATTAGAGTTAAGATAATTTAATTATGTGCTTAAACTTCGGAACTAGCGGATTTCTCTAGATAATATACTTATTAGTTGAAGGAATTAGTTCAGAGAGTGAATAAGTTACCATTAATTATTCTTTATTAATCTCTATCTTGCCCATAGTCAGATTACTACCATGTGGTCCAAGATGGCCCACTTAACAAAGTTCAAACCTTGGGGGAATTCTCCAACCCTAATATTGTTCTTGTGTATAGTGAAAATAATCTTAAATCTAGCTAAGAAATCTTCTAGATAATTAATTATGTTTTAATTAATATAAGGAAGACTTGCTAGTAGTACAACTCATAACTCTTTAAGTGAACTTGGGGTGTTTCATTGATTTTAATGGTTCACTCGTGTACATCGTGAAGTTATAGTTGTTGTGTGTGATTTCATTTCATTCTATGGAATTCATCAATATGTGATGTTAATTCATCGTGTGGAGTGTAGTTTGTGTGTTTCCATACTTGAAAAATGATGTGTGGTGTTTCATCGATGTAATGGTTTGTTAATGTATATGTGATGTCGGAGTTGTGGCGTCTGAGTTTCAGTCCATTGAAGTCATCCTATATGTACTGTTAAGTCATTATGTGAATTGTGGTTCATGTTTCCATGAGTAATCATGACTTAGAATATATATTTGGAATGTGGTCTTTGAAGTAGAGCATTGTGATTGTACATGTTTGATCTAAATGTCAGCAGAGAGAATAGGATATCATTTGTATGCTGTTTCCATGAGATCAGTGTGCTGTTGTAGATTTCAGATAAGGAATCAACCTGTAAATTTAAATAATACATGCTATGAAAATTTATGAGACAAGATGCCATGCAGGACATGGCCAGAAGAATTTACAAGGCTGTCTTGAAGGATTATTCACTCCTTCTCACTGTCATTCACAGAGCCTGTACCCTGATCATCTGTAGCCGTAGTCACGACCGGTGATTGAGCTACGAACCACTCACTTGATGCAGCAGAGAGTGGAGTCCATACCACGATCCAGTCAGCACTGCCAGCTTACCATCCAGGAGGCTACGAATTATCAGATGAGTGGCTACCCACCCGTTTGCCACTGCACAGCAATCCTAATTTGTCCGCTATTGGCTAAGTGTCTATGATTATATCATCTAGCTGAACATTATCTGGTCAAGATGTCAGGGATCTGCGTATCTCTTATGTGTCAGTGAGTTCCCAGTGGGGCTCACGTAGTGTTCTGTAGGATTAAACGTTATGTTATATTTGTATTTTTAACAACTGCGTCTGTCATCATAGTAGTCGAATTAGCATCATCAGATTGTGTGACGAGTGAAAGGACTACATCTATACGTATCATTCTGTCTTATCATTAGGCAGTGGGGGCTCATTATTCATCCAGGCACGTTAGCAGGAATAACTTGACATACTGTCTTCGTGTGTTAGTACAGTTAGTCGTCATAACTTTCCGCCTGGCACTGTTTAGAAGTAGTGATCCATTCTGGGACTTTGTTAATCATTCTTCTAGAACTTCGAGCCATTTGATCGCTTCTTCAGCAGTGGTTAGATTCTCTATTTGTAGAAGTCTATTTAGTATCTACTTTGATCCAATTCCATCCTAGTAGAATACGTTACGCGACACAAGTATAGACATCATATGACACCGGACAATTTCATAGATACCCCGTCTCCTGCAGCATGTGTTCTAAGGTGTGGATGCTGTCCCTTCCAGTAGCAAGCTGGTTGTATACAACAATACAGATACACAGACCTAATGCACACACATAACCAACAACTTCGTCATCGTTCGCGTGTCTACCAATTGTGATCGGAAGACGATGTGTGGTCCACTCTTATGTTTGGGATGCTTGGTCTGGCTCAGACATTGGCGATGACGGGTGCCCAGCCCTGCCCTGCCTGTAATCCGATGTCTGAATGAAGCTGATAATGCCGATATTAGTTTTTGTTGCCCAGGTGTTTAAGCCTTCCATGCACGCCTTTCTCTGTCGCCCTTCGCTTCTCTGGCCTTATATTTGCCATATAAGGCTCATTGCTCTAGTCCAGTGGTTTTAACCGGTGGGGAATTCCCCCATGGGGGTTGATTTTAGGGTTTCCAGGGGGGGGGGGAAGCGCGCGGGGGGGGGGGGGGGTAAATTAAGATTATTTAAAGATCGCAGTAATACAAGAAACAGTTATTTGATATTGTTTTTCCCTCTAAATGTTACGGTTCTGAACTTCTCGCCCTAATGAAATTTGTTTTATAATGTAAGTAGACCCGCAAATCACGCTTTATGTAGATGTCTAGACTTGTTCTAGTATGTGTTATTAAATTTAGCTTCCATTATTATGTATACTATGTAAGGGTGGGGGGTTTTATAGGGAGGAAATTCGAAAGGGGGGGGGGGTGGAGAATGACATTCTGAATATATAGTAAAAGGGGGCATGGGCCAAAAAAGGTTGAGAACCACTGCTCTAGTCAAACCCTTATTGTGCAGTTGTGGTGGAATCAACACCACCTTGATCGTCTAGCTTCTGCCACTGCTGCCCCTCTGGACTGAGAGCTGCCAAGATAAAGGCCATGGGCAGCAGAGTGAAGCTGAACAGTCTGACTATCCGAATCCGGAAAGAATGGTCTAGAAGGTAGTGAGGAGAAGATCTGGACGGGACTTTAAGGATGGAGGAAAGTCATGGGGATATTGACCAAACTGCTACTGGAATCATCAGCATGGAGGACTGTCATAGGAGATGTTGACCAAACTGCTACTGGAATCATCAGCATGGAGGAATGTCGTAGGATATGTTGACCAAACTGCTACTCGAATCATCAGCATGGAGGAAAGTCATGGGAGATGTTGACCACACTGCTACTGGAATCCTCAGCATGGAGGAATGTCATGGGAGATGTTGACCAAACTGCTACTGGAATCATCAGCATGGAGGAATGTCACAGGAGATGTTGACCAAACTGCTACTCGAATCATTAACATGGAGGAAAGTCATGGGAGATGTTGACCACACAGCTACTAGAATCATCAGCATGGAGGAATGTCAAGGGAGATGTTGATCACACTGCTACTCGAATCATAAGCATGGCAACTCTTCGGTGGCGTTTGAAGAAATAGGAAAAAGTGGGAGGGGGTGGTGGGGGGGGGGGGGGGTAGAATACTTTTAATGTTCCGAGTATGGTGGTGTGGATTCTTAAATTTAGTACTCACTAAGTTGCTTAATACATGTCAGGTGTGATGTGTTGGTGGTGTTGACGACCGGTGCATTAACACGTGCATCTGTCATTACTTAGCGCGTGATTTCTTCTCTGCCAAGGATGTTCGCAACATTCTGTCTCGATCACCACATCCACACTACTGCCAATCTCCTAACCACTTCTCTCGACAGCCTTGCAATATACAGCAACCGAGTTCACGTGTTCTGCTGTCCATATACCGATTTGCATGCATCAGTGTCATGCTTTTGAATTACACATAATAATACACAGCGGTCTACGAGGCAACGGCAAAGTGATGCGCAGAAGTGAGTGTCTTTTAAACAATGATCTGTGCCAACAAACATAATAGACAGATCAACAAGTGCCATATAGATCAGATACGTAAGCATACAGAAGCTATGCTCTTGGCTAGCTACAATTTGAATACAAATTGATTGATTTTACGAGTATTAACTAGAATCAAATTCACGGCGCTTGGTGCCAATCTGCATATTCTGCCACCGCCAGTAGCTCATGTTATGGAACTCATTTGTCCCGCAGCACACTGCCTGTGGGGATCCGCGATAGCATAGTGTTTACTACGCTTGCCTGTCGACCCGCTGGTCATGTGTTCAAATCTCTATTGTATGTGGATTTTACAAACTAGACACGGGCTTCCGAGTTAACCTAGATTTAAATGGCTACCAAGAAATGCCCGGACAAGAGACGGCGACAGGCCTGATATTTGCATATGGCCCATTAAGTGCCAATTGATCTAGTCATCTGTGGGGATAGCACTAACAACCAATACGCATCAACGCAATAATAACGTCTTGGACCTGTGCTGACCTGACACTGACCACAAATACGTCACTGAATACCGCCTGCGATCACTTAAGATACGGCCTCTAAAGATGTGAGATGACAAAAGTCGTTGTCGCCAACCTCCGAATAATCCTGTAGCAATGGGTCATACGGCTTGTGTCCGTCCACAGTTTGTCCCCATTTGATGTCACTATGACCAGTAAATACCTGGCTCAGTATCTGGCACCCTGGCATAACCTGGCACCGTGGCATAACCTGGTACCCTGGCATGACCTGGTACCCTTGTATGACCCGACACCCTTGTATGACCTGTGACATATGCCTGGGTCATTGACAGTAAGGTGAGTGACCTGGCTACGAGAAAAACAATCAACCCTGAGAAATAATGGGGCGGGTGTGAGTGGAAGACCCCAGGGTGGATGGGGAGAAAGACAGTTTTAGGCTGGGGTGTAATGTTGTTGGGAGCCCAGGGAGGGGCTACACAGCAGGGATAAAAGACAGTGGAAAACTTTGACTGGTTAGTGGAAGCTGAGACCGACTGAGGTTCGGTTCGTGTGAAGTCAAGGGACTTCAGGCAGTTGATGTTTTAGCGCCGAGCAGATCGGTGGGCGAATACGTGGGAGTTTAGACTGACTGCGGTCAGATCTTTTGTTGTGTTGTTCTCCCAGTTGTGAAGACAGGCTTGAAACCCAGTGGGGGTTGGATAGTTAATGGAGGCCTGAACCCAGAGTGGGTTTATAGTTAGTGGAGACTAGACCCATGTGTGTGGGTGTATTGTGTGAGGTCCAGCTGTGGATAGGAGCTGGATTACCTGTCGAATGATTTGAGATGAAGCAGGCCGTGAGAAGACAGTGATGTGTACGTGTTAAATTGTGAGGAGGATATTTATATTCTATGGATTATATTGTTTCTGGATATAGAGTTGTGGTCCGTTTGTACGTGTTCTTTCGGTATTAAAGGATTATGCGCGCCAACTCAATCTTGTTCAATGACTGATGGATGTGTATTACTGGGGTGAGTTGCATTGTGAGACAGTTAGATAGCTCAATTGACACACCAGGAGCATCGTTACCTAGACAACGACCATCTCACGCACTTATCGTAAGAACATCGTGAGAACCTGGTACCCTTGTATGACCTGGTATCCTTGTATGACCTGACACCTTGGCATGACCTGGACCCTGACTTGACCTGGTATTCTTGTATGACCTGGTATCCTTGTATGACCTGGAATCCTTGCATGACCTGGTACCCTTGTATGACCTGGTACCTGGCCTGACCTGGTACCCTTGTATGACCTGGTACCCTAGCATGACCTGGTACCCTTGTATGACCTGGTACCCTGGCATGACCTGGCACCCTGGCATGACCTGGTACCCTTGTATGACCTGGTACCCTTGTATGACCTGACACCCTGGCATGACTTGGTACCCTGGCATGACCTGGCACCCTTATATGACCTGGTACCCTTGTATGACCTGACACACCGGCATGACCTGGTACCCTGGCATGACCTGACATCCTGGCATGACCTGACACCCTGGCATGACCTGACACCCTGGCATAAACTGGTATCTTTGTATGACCTGACACCCTGGCATGACCACCTGGTATCTTTGTATGACCTGACACCCAGGCATGACCTGGTACCCTTGTATGACCTGGCACCCTGTCATGACCTGACACCTTGGCATGACCTGGCACCCTGACATGACCTGGCACCCTGCATGACCCGGCACCCTGGCATAACGTGGCACCCTTTCATGACCTAGGGTATTTGAGGACACGGAATTTATAAAAATAGCAAGCACCGACAGAAATACATACACATGTTTACAATATGAACAAAGCTATAATTTGACTATTATAATTATATGGCTGTACATATCGAGTGGACAGGATACATATCAAACTAAATCACAATTATAACAAAGCAAAGGTATATGTCAAGAAGAGTGCAAGATCAATTGCGTGTCCAGCAAGGCGATGGACGGTAGAGGATTAAGTGTGAGTCCAGCATGAAGATGGACAGTAGAGAACTAAATGGATCCAGCAAGTCGATGACGGTAAAGAATTAAATGAGAATCCAGCAAGAAGATGGACGATAGAGAACTAAATGGGCATAGCAAGTCGATGACGGTAGAGAACTGAGTGAGAGTCCAATAAGACGATGGATGGTAGAGAACTAAATGAGAGTCCAACAAGAAGATGGATGGTAGAGAACTAAATGAGAGTCCATCAAGTCGATGACGGTAGAGAACTAAGTGAGAGTCCAACAAGAAGATGGATGGTAGAGAACTAAATGAGAGTCCAACAAGAAGATGGATGGTAGAGAACTAAATGAGAGTCCAACAAGAAGATGGATGGTAGAGAACTAAATGAGAGTCCAACAAGAAGATGGATGGTAGAGAACTAAATGTGAGTCCAACAAGAAGATGGATGGTAGAGAACTAAATGAGAGTCCAACAAGAAGATGGATGGTAGAGAACTAAATGAGACTCCAACAAGAAGATGGATGGTAGACAACTAAGTGAGAGTCCAACAAGAAGATGGATGGTAGAGAACTAAATGAGAGTCCAGCAAGTCGATGACGGTAGAGAACTAAATGAGAGTCCAACAAGAAGATAGATGGTAGAGAACTAAATGAGAGTCCAACAAGAAGATGGATGGTAGAGAACTAAATGAGAGTCCAACAAGAAGATGGATGGTAGAGAACTAAATGAGAGTCCAGCAAGTCGATGACGGTAGAGAACTGAGAATCCAGCAAGAAGATGGACGGTAGAGAACTAAATGGGAGTATAGCAAGAAGATGGACGTTAGAGAGCTAAGCGAGTCCAACAAGAAGATGGACGTTAGAGAGCTTAGTGATTCAAGCAAGATGATGGACGATAGAGAGCTTAGTGAGTCCAGCAAGAAGATGGACGGTAGAGAACTAAGTGAGAATCCAGCAAGAAAATGGACGGTACAGAACTAAGAGATAGTCCAGGGAGAAGATGGATTTAGAGAACTAATGAGTCTAGCAAGAGGATGGACGGTAGAGAACTAAGTGAGAGTCCAGTGGGGAGATGGACGTAGAGAAATAATGTGTCCAGCAAGAAGATAGACGGTAGAAAACTAAGTGAGAGTCCAGCAAGAAGATGGACGGTAGAGAACTAAGTGAGAGTCCAGTGGGGAGATGGACGTAGAGAATTAATGTGTCCAGCAAGAAGATAGACGGTAGAATACTAATTGAGAGTCCAGCGAGGAGATGGACGTAGAGAATTAATGTGTCCAGCAAGAAGATAGACGGTAGAAAACTAAGTGAGAGTCCAGCAAGAAGATGGACGGTAGAGAACTAAGTGAGAGTCCAGTGGGGAGATGGACGTAGAGAATTAATGTGTCCAGCAAGAAGATAGACGGTAGAATACTAATTGAGAGTCCAGCGAGGAGATGGACGTAGAGAATTAATGTGTCCAGCAAGAAGATAGACGGTAGAAAACTAAGTGAGAGTCCAGCAAGAAGATGAACGGTAGAGAACTAAGTGAGAGTCCAACAAGAAGATGGACGTTAGAGAGCTTAGTGAGTCCAGCAATAAGATGGACGATAGAGAGCTTAGTGATTCCAGCAAGATGATGGATGTTCGAGGGCTAAGTGAGTCCAGCAAGAAGATGGATGTTAGAGAACTGAGTGAGAGTTCAGCAAGAAGATGACCAGTAGAGAACAGAGTGAGATTCCAGCAAGAAGGTGGATGGTAGAGAACTGAGTGGAAGTCCAGCTAGAAGATGGACGTTAGAGAACTGAGTTTAAGTCCAGCAAGAAGATGGACGTTAGAGAACTGAGTGGAAGTCCAGCAAGAAGATGGACGGTAGAGAACTGAGTGGAAGTCCAGCAAGAAGATGGAGGTAGAGAACTGAGTGTCCATCAATTATATGGAAGGTGTAGAAGAAATTGAGTGTCAATCAAGAAGATTGAAGGCACGCGGCGAAAGTGACTTCCATAGGTAAAATAAGAGGTACCAATTCGAAAGACGCCAATAAAGGAGATGGGTGCTACAAGTGAAACATAATCTTACGCAAAGGAACCATACATACCGTAAGAGCATCAATGGGGATTGACAAAGCGTTGATTGTTACAGATTGTTATTGCAGCAAGAGACTTCGGGTTCGGTAAGCAGAATGTAAAACAAAACAACAACAACTGAACATATGACGAGAATGATACAGGAGTTACAAGTAATGTACAGTACACTTACAGTACAATGATGGCCTCTGACATTAAAGACTGACTAGAAGTATGTAAGAGTAAAATGAAGAAGAGGTCAAAGACAACAGCAATGAGAAACTGTAAGAAGAAATGCGAACAAAAGAAAGTGGTCAAAACGTGCTAAAGAGTGACTACAGATTATGAAAACTAGTAATTCTAAAAAAAAAAAAAAATCTAGAATGACACTGAAAGAGGCACAAAAAGAATACTTGACGTAAAAAGACAAACTGGGAATCAGGATTTTGTCAGAAATAATGATAACGACGAGAGAAGAAAATAGAAATAATAAAAAAGAAGAAAACGTCGAGTGGGGACAGAAACAAGGAAGCAAAGGAAGCAATCACAATATGCAGACACATAAATATAAGAAAGCAAGATTACAGAAAGAAAATTCGAAATAAAGAAAAACTGCTTAATAAAACTAAAAGAATAAAATGATACAAATAATTAGTTTAGCGTGAGGACTGGAAAAATAAAGCAACGAAACAGCATCATACACATAAAAGGATAAAAGAGGCAACGCGGGAAAACAAACGAGTGAACATTATAAAAATAAATAATAAGAATGAACACAAGATAATGACATGGCATTCCAAGACATTAGATCAATGCACAGTTAACCCGGGGGACTCTATGCGAATGTCGAGTGAAATATATCGGACAATTCTTCCTGCTGTTTTTCTGCCGCCTGTTGATAGACTTTCATTCGAAACTGGCCAAGGTAATGCAAATGCTGTGATAGTTTCTTCTTCTTCTTCGAAGTCTACAACAACAACAACAACAACAACAACAACAACAACAACAACAACAACAACAACAACAACAACAACAACAACAACTAATATCACTACTACTACTACTACTACTACTACTACTACTACTACTACTACTACTACTACTACTACTACTACTACTACACTACTACTACTACTACTACTACTACTACTACTACTACTACTACTACTACTGGAACTACTACTACTGTTACTGGAACTACTGCCGTTGTTCACCACTATCCCAGACAGATAGATCTACGACCTCACCAATAGAGACCATCTGTATCATTGGGTTCTCTGTTAACATCGGTACAACTGGA
>OY992883.1:60109412-60124412 GCA_963921405.1 Cepaea hortensis
CGACCCACCAACCACACATTGAACTCAAGGTTCTCAGAACAATGGGGTAACAATGGCAAACCAAGGATGTACCGCATACACACCGCTGGGGTGTCTCTGGTGCATCCCAGAATTACCCGCATAGCCTCGTTCTGTATGCGCACCAATCTCACCAGCTGACCCTTTGAGACAGTGAGCAGTCCCAGTCCATAATCAATCGCTGAGAGGATCAAGTGCTGGTATAGTCTGAAATGCATTCTCTGCTCTGTGTCCGTTGCAGCCATAGTTTTAAGTGCGTTGAGTCCCTTTTGAGATCTTGTCACAACTGTTTCCACATGATCCTTGAAGGATAGACTACTGTCAAATGTGATTGCCAGATACTTCAGTTTGTTCTCTCTGTTGACGCTTCCACCATCTATCGTAAGGCTTGGGACATCAGCTCTCACAATCCTGTTGTCCAGAGAGCACCACAAAACAGCTGCCTCTTCCGGGTGGATGACAGCACCCATTTCAGTGCACCAGTCAATCACTTTGTCTACTGTCGCCTGTAGCTCCTGGGCTATTTTCTCCCTATCTCTCCCCTGCTTATATGCAAGAATATCATCTGAAAATGTTAGTATCCTTCCAACCCCTGGTGCTTCTAGGTTTGCAATTTTGCTCGTATACACGTTAAAGAGCGCCGCTGAGAATGCGGATCAATGTGTCAGTCCCGGGGTTAAAATATGTGGCTCTGAGGTCCATGCACCCAGACGGAGAGCAATCCGACGAGAATGTAGGACGGCCGCTATCCAGCTCACTAACCAGGGATTGACCCCCTTCTCTATCAGTGCGGTCATCAAAATATATCGAACTCTATTGTACGCATCCTCGAGATCAAGCGCGGCCGCCATCGTTTCTTGTCTACCCCTCATAAACGTCAGATTCAAAAGTGGCTGCATTTGACCAGGTATCTTTTCCTGGCCTGAAGCTTCCCAGGCCTCTTGAAAGAAGCTTCCCCCTTTCCAAAAGCTCTTGCAGCTTGACAGCGACTATCTTCTCTAAAACCTTCCCAAATGTATTTTGAAGGGTGATGATCCTAAAGCCGCTAAGCTTTGAATGATCCTTGAATGGTTTTGGGAGAGGGATGAGATAACTGTGTACCCAATCCTGCGGTACTGATGCTGTCCTAATGCTCTGGTTAAAGCAGTCAGTCATCTCCTTCAGGTCTACATAGCTCAAAGCCTTCATGTGGCCATACCTGGCCCCATCGGGCCCTGGTGCCGTGTCTTTTGCATTTTTCAAAATATGTTTAACATCTTCAACCCGTATGATTTCTTCATAATGCATATTATTTACGGTGCCAGATAACTACTCTCTAACTGCATCCCTGGTGTCCACATCATCATGATTGGTCTGCTCTAAAATTCTCTGGAGAAACGCCTCCCCTTTCTCTGTGTCTGTTGTCACGCGCACACCGTCATCTCTATAAATTGTTCCCATTGTCATAGGCCGATCTTTTCTTTGTATTTGTCTGTGCAGTTTCCAGAACTTTCGCAGTGTTTTATCACCTCCAATCTCATTCATGAAACATTTCCATTTTGCCTTTTAGGCCTCTGCAGCACAGCGTTTGAAAACCTCCACCTTGTCTTTCTTGACATTTTCCGCCGTGTCCACTCCCTCTCGTGAGCTTCTGGGTGTCTGTCGCACTTTCCTTAGCTGCTTCACTGCAGCTCTCTTTGCTTTCCAAGCCTGGTCTACTTCTGGCGTCCACCATTGGGTGTGCAAAAAAGGATGTTTAACAGCCCTGTTGCATGCCCCTTGTCTGAGACGTCCAAGAAGGCTGTCGGTCCACTCATACCGGAAGGTCTTGCGCGCTCTCCCAGCCTTAACTTTCCTGGATTTAGAGATCAGAACTGAGCATGGCATATGATCACTCCCATGGTCATTCAAAACAGTCCACTTTACATCAAGGACTGATGACTGGGAGACAAGTGCCAAGTCAATAGCTGTGTCCGCATCGCCAGGCCTCATTGCCATTCTAGTCGGCCTACCATCATTTATGCAGACCACATCGGAGTCCACCATGGCATCCGCAAGAGCAATTCCCTGTCGGCTTTCTCCACTGCTGTCCCAATCTCTGTTCCTCGCATTGAAGTCTCCACATATGAGTAGGAAGAAGAAGAAGAAGAAGAAGAAGAAGAAGAAGAAGAAGAAGAAGAAGAAGAAGAAGAAGAAGAAGAAGAAGAAGAAGAAGAAGAGGAAGGACACAGGAAGCAGAAAGGAAGAAGCTGAAAGAGGACGCTGGGGGAGGAGGGAAGTAGGGGAAGGGAGAGGGGGAGGGGAGAGTGGGAAAGGAAAAAGAAGGGAGAAGGGAGAATAGAGAATGGAGAAAGAAGAAAGAGAAGGAAGAAGTTGAAGATGGAGGAAGAATGGCGAGGGAGAAGGGTGAGGGCGAAGGGAGATGTGTCTGTGATGTGTGGAACAATTGTAGAATAATGTATGTGAGGGTCTGTGATGTCGAACAGTTGTAGAACATTGGATGTGTAAGTCTGTGATATGTTAAACAGTCGTAGAGCAAGGTATGTGTAGGTTTGTGATGTTGACATATTTTATACCAAAGAGCTGATCACGCTAAGAAAGCCGACTAGGAAGAAAGACTGTTGAAGCATGCCGTATTCTACGAGTACAGGAAGCACTCGGAATGTGGAGAAGCTGTGGGTCAGGTCAGCTATTATACTGACCAAGACATCACGTGACTTCTAGAAGAGGCATAATCTAAACAGGAAATAATTTAGCTAGCGTAAGAAGGAAATATCATAATCTATGCGGTAATTAAGATTACAAACTATTGTGCTCTGCGAGACTGCAAGAGAGTCAGAGTAATCTCCGTATTGATAGTAGACGGGCAGCATCCACTTCTCTCACAGCCGTGGAGAGCTGACGCGCGTACTCGAAATTATTGTGTTGTTGGCCGATCGTTATGGATGCAAATCATCTTCAGTCTCAGTGACTGACATCACGAGTGAACTATGTAACACGGCATTTTAAACCGACCCACCAACCACACATTGAACTCAAGGTTCTCAGAACAATGGGGTAACAATGGCAAACCAAGGATGTACCGCATACACACCGCTGGGGTGTCTCTGGTGCATCCCAGAATTACCCGCATAGCCTCGTTCTGTATGCGCACCAATCTCACCAGCTGACCCTTTGAGACAGTGAGCAGTCCCAGTCCATAATCAATCGCTGAGAGGATCAAGTGCTGGTATAGTCTGAAATGCATTCTCTGCTCTGTGTCCGTTGCAGCCATAGTTTTAAGTGCGTTGAGTCCCTTTTGAGATCTTGTCACAACTGTTTCCACATGATCCTTGAAGGATAGACTACTGTCAAATGTGATTGCCAGATACTTCAGTTTGTTCTCTCTGTTGACGCTTCCACCATCTATCGTAAGGCTTGGGACATCAGCTCTCACAATCCTGTTGTCCAGAGAGCACCACAAAACAGCTGCCTCTTCCGGGTGGATGACAGCACCCATTTCAGTGCACCAGTCAATCACTTTGTCTACTGTCGCCTGTAGCTCCTGGGCTATTTTCTCCCTATCTCTCCCCTGCTTATATGCAAGAATATCATCTGAAAATGTTAGTATCCTTCCAACCCCTGGTGCTTCTAGGTTTGCAATTTTGCTCGTATACACGTTAAAGAGCGCCGCTGAGAATGCGGATCAATGTGTCAGTCCCGGGGTTAAAATATGTGGCTCTGAGGTCCATGCACCCAGACGGAGAGCAATCCGACGAGAATGTAGGACGGCCGCTATCCAGCTCACTAACCAGGGATTGACCCCCTTCTCTATCAGTGCGGTCATCAAAATATATCGAACTCTATTGTACGCATCCTCGAGATCAAGCGCGGCCGCCATCGTTTCTTGTCTACCCCTCATAAACGTCAGATTCAAAAGTGGCTGCATTTGACCAGGTATCTTTTCCTGGCCTGAAGCTTCCCAGGCCTCTTGAAAGAAGCTTCCCCCTTTCCAAAAGCTCTTGCAGCTTGACAGCGACTATCTTCTCTAAAACCTTCCCAAATGTATTTTGAAGGGTGATGATCCTAAAGCCGCTAAGCTTTGAATGATCCTTGAATGGTTTTGGGAGAGGGATGAGATAACTGTGTACCCAATCCTGCGGTACTGATGCTGTCCTAATGCTCTGGTTAAAGCAGTCAGTCATCTCCTTCAGGTCTACATAGCTCAAAGCCTTCATGTGGCCATACCTGGCCCCATCGGGCCCTGGTGCCGTGTCTTTTGCATTTTTCAAAATATGTTTAACATCTTCAACCCGTATGATTTCTTCATAATGCATATTATTTACGGTGCCAGATAACTACTCTCTAACTGCATCCCTGGTGTCCACATCATCATGATTGGTCTGCTCTAAAATTCTCTGGAGAAACGCCTCCCCTTTCTCTGTGTCTGTTGTCACGCGCACACCGTCATCTCTATAAATTGTTCCCATTGTCATAGGCCGATCTTTTCTTTGTATTTGTCTGTGCAGTTTCCAGAACTTTCGCAGTGTTTTATCACCTCCAATCTCATTCATGAAACATTTCCATTTTGCCTTTTAGGCCTCTGCAGCACAGCGTTTGAAAACCTCCACCTTGTCTTTCTTGACATTTTCCGCCGTGTCCACTCCCTCTCGTGAGCTTCTGGGTGTCTGTCGCACTTTCCTTAGCTGCTTCACTGCAGCTCTCTTTGCTTTCCAAGCCTGGTCTACTTCTGGCGTCCACCATTGGGTGTGCAAAAAAGGATGTTTAACAGCCCTGTTGCATGCCCCTTGTCTGAGACGTCCAAGAAGGCTGTCGGTCCACTCATACCGGAAGGTCTTGCGCGCTCTCCCAGCCTTAACTTTCCTGGATTTAGAGATCAGAACTGAGCATGGCATATGATCACTCCCATGGTCATTCAAAACAGTCCACTTTACATCAAGGACTGATGACTGGGAGACAAGTGCCAAGTCAATAGCTGTGTCCGCATCGCCAGGCCTCATTGCCATTCTAGTCGGCCTACCATCATTTATGCAGACCACATCGGAGTCCACCATGGCATCCGCAAGAGCAATTCCCTGTCGGCTTTCTCCACTGCTGTCCCAATCTCTGTTCCTCGCATTGAAGTCTCCACATATGAGTAGGAAGAAGAAGAAGAAGAAGAAGAAGAAGAAGAAGAAGAAGAAGAAGAAGAAGAAGAAGAAGAAGAAGAAGAAGAAGAAGAAGAAGAAGAGGAAGGACACAGGAAGCAGAAAGGAAGAAGCTGAAAGAGGACGCTGGGGGAGGAGGGAAGTAGGGGAAGGGAGAGGGGGAGGGGAGAGTGGGAAAGGAAAAAGAAGGGAGAAGGGAGAATAGAGAATGGAGAAAGAAGAAAGAGAAGGAAGAAGTTGAAGATGGAGGAAGAATGGCGAGGGAGAAGGGTGAGGGCGAAGGGAGATGTGTCTGTGATGTGTGGAACAATTGTAGAATAATGTATGTGAGGGTCTGTGATGTCGAACAGTTGTAGAACATTGGATGTGTAAGTCTGTGATATGTTAAACAGTCGTAGAGCAAGGTATGTGTAGGTTTGTGATGTTGACATATTTTATACCAAAGAGCTGATCACGCTAAGAAAGCCGACTAGGAAGAAAGACTGTTGAAGCATGCCGTATTCTACGAGTACAGGAAGCACTCGGAATGTGGAGAAGCTGTGGGTCAGGTCAGCTATTATACTGACCAAGACATCACGTGACTTCTAGAAGAGGCATAATCTAAACAGGAAATAATTTAGCTAGCGTAAGAAGGAAATATCATAATCTATGCGGTAATTAAGATTACAAACTATTGTGCTCTGCGAGACTGCAAGAGAGTCAGAGTAATCTCCGTATTGATAGTAGACGGGCAGCATCCACTTCTCTCACAGCCGTGGAGAGCTGACGCGCGTACTCGAAATTATTGTGTTGTTGGCCGATCGTTATGGATGCAAATCATCTTCAGTCTCAGTGACTGACATCATGAGTGAACTATGTAACACGGCATTTTAAACCGACCCACCAACCACACATTGAACTCAAGGTTCTCAGAACAATGGCTGCAACCAGACCAACATTTCAACTTCAGATGTAGTTCTAACAGATCAACTTACTTGTTCATAACATACTTTAAATCGAAGTCGACAATGGAAATAATTTTAACGTATACATAGTTAAAAAGTTAGTTGGATATCCTTTACGTGACCTTGAAGTCAACCCCAGCATTTATTGACTGTGATTTCTTGACACGTTTACGTTTAGTAATTTGCTATTGATTTCTAAACTATCGACATTCATACCATTATATAAATACCAACGCAAGGCGGTCTGTTGCAAGTAGCCCACAGCTGTGCTTCGGTACGCGGGATTACGAATTGCGCCCGTAACCCCTACGCCATAGATCTGGTGTAGGTGGTACCCGAATTGATATACAGAAGCGAAACAAGGACAGTTAGAAGACAAGTGAGGTCTTATATGAAATTTGCGGAGATGTGGTTGTATTGTATACACGAATAATGAGAACACTTTGAACAGATAAAAATAGCAATGGAGATATCCTGAAAGAAGTAAACTCACAAAGAGAACTGGATACTCGCATCAGAAGAAGACAGGTCACATTCTTGGCTTGTCATGTGAAGAGTATGTTCTCACAATGGGAATGTTGTAAAGGAGGAGAGGCAGGGGTAGACCAAGAGATAAGATGCTGAACAGTTTGACATCTTGACATGGAGGAACGTCTGTCCAGTTAGACATGATTGGCAGCACAAGAGACAAAAGGCTGTGAACAGATAAGATCACCAACAACACACGGCAAGGGGCTATATAAAGGTTGTACCAATGTCAAGGGTAACCATATTCTTGTTACATAATACATAACACACCCACACGTACGTTTTCTCATTTGGGAGTGTAGAAAAAGATACCCCACTTCAAATATGTGAATTTATGTCTTTGTTTTGCCCTGACCAGACTTAATTTAATTTGTGATTCCTGGACCACAGGTGCCGGAATGTGTCTGAAATCTTTCCTTAATTAGTAATCTATCACTTGAAGACCCCAGTAGTCCAGCGCCCGAGAGCCCTAAATCTGTAGAGCTGCGACAAATAGACATTAGGCCAATTGAACCAGATGGACACAGCACAGACTAATGCGAAAATGATGTTTCATGTGGTCAGGCTGGGTTGTAGACGTTCTCTGCCTCATCTCGCCGTGGAAGAGATATGATCAGTACGTGATTTACTGTGACTTGTGCTCTCGTTTGATTAGTGGATATAATTTCAGAGGATACATCAATAATCTTCATAACATTATCATCATCAGCATCGTCATTCAACATCATCGTCGTCATCATCATCATCGTCATCGTCATCGTCATCATCATCATCTTAACATCGTTTCCACTATCTCTACTTTAATGTTCAAAAAGAGCATTCTCAATAATCTCAGCATCTTCATCGCCATCATTATCAACGTAATCACCTACGACGCCGTCAGTTTCTACCGCTTGACACCTATCATTATAACAAAGAACCGCTTCATCTTAAATATCTTCTTGTCCGTTCCTCTTTCGTTACCCTTAGTTATGTACCTCAAAGTTCATGCATCCGAGTTCTGTGTGCATGTGTGTCAGCTTTGTTCCTTTGTTCAGTATCATAGTTACTAGGGGAAATCAACAAGTAAGCCACGAATGGCTGTAGAAAAATAACTAACTATGATAACAACTTGAAACCAGTTTATTTTTATACATACATTGTCCCTTTATTTCGCAACATAATTTCCACCAACATTGATGCACTTATCCCATCGTTTTATCAGTCCTTCCAAACTGGCTGCATAGAACTGTGTGCTCTGTTTTCTAAACCACGTTTTCACTTCACATTCAACTTCGGCGTCATTCGCGAAATGTCTCCCGCCATGGTGGGTTTTCTGTGGACCAAAAAGGTGGAAATCGCTAGGGGCTAAGTCGAGGCTGTAAGATGGATGCTTCAGAACTTCCCATCTTAGTTGGTTAATTTTCTCCTGAGTTAATCGAGCTGTATGTGATCTGTCATTGAGAAAATTTTTCTACCCAGCTATGCACCGCTTTACGGGACAAATATTTGTCAGCATAAACAGGAAGCATTTCCTTATAAATTTCCTTTGCAGGAGGTCCTGTGCCACCCCCCCCCCCCCCCCCCCCCAAAAAAAAAAAAAAAAAAAAAAAAAAAAAAAAAAAAACAAACAAACGCACAAGAGCACGTTGTTCTTTGGTTGTACACTCCGTAAGTACAGTCGCCAATTCGTTTATGCACTGCGCATGTCCATGCGCATGAGACACCTAGCGCCACCTGTTGAACGGGAATATAAAGTTCGATGTTGCTGTTACCTAATGACATTGTAGAAAACACCAACTACATTTACCTGCCATCCCACAGAACTGTGTGACTTAATTATTGCCTCGTTCTCGTACTTTCATTATAATCATCATCATCACTACTTGAGAGCGAACTTAGAAGAAGAGGATTGATTGATTGATTGATTGATTGATTTAGGAACCGACATCACAGCATTCGGGGCATTCCCATAAGCACTCCGTCCCCATCCTCAGAAGCCAGCGAAGAGTTCCAACCCCAAGAGTACCAGTAGCAATCTGATTATATGTCTGTCTCGCCTTTCCTCTAAGCGTCGAGCATCAGCCAGATCCCCTTGTCACTCCACGCTGTCGCATTCTTGCCACACCATGGTGATCCATTTTCTCCCCCGAGGTGTACACGTGCTCCCACAAGGCCGCACCCACGTCTGCCTTATCATGCATCAATACTCCACCATGTTTTGCAGAGCCAGCCAATCTCTCTGCCTGTTCATTCCCCAACACACCAAAATGCCCCGAAGAAAATATCCAGACGATGTTTGCCACCCGTGACTTCCGAAGCGAGCAAGCCACTCGGCACGAAGCTTGCCGTCCTCACCCTACTCAGAAGGCTTTCTGAGTCAGTTACAATCACGATGTGTGTGTGTGTGTATATCGTATTCTCCATCCAGCGAAAAGCTACACTGACTGTCTCCACCTCCATTCTTAAGCTAGATGTTGTGGTATCGTATGCCAGGCTCTCCTGCACCAAACGTCGACCATTAGCCTTTGCCAAGAAACCCCAGGCACTTCTTCTACCTCTCAACATCGAACCATCTGTGTAGATCATCACTCGGGCGAGCATTATCCTGAATTAGTTGCTGGATTTCCACTTCCGTGGCCCTTGCTGGCCACTCCCTGCACTCCCGGCTCAATGTGATTATAACTCTGCACAAATCTGACTGCTCCGCTGGTACTCTGACCCACTCCTCTCCTCGCCTAATGTTCTCCAAGGGGCACACCTATCTGATCGTATCCTCCGCCTGAGCCACCCATGATTTCCCTCTTATCATCTTAACTGCGTCCAGCGCCTCATACAACGGGTGATCTGTGTCAGCAGCTACTCTGAGGTATGCCTTCGCCTGCATCACATTGAGCCTACCAGCAACAGTCGGCAAACCAAGGATGTACCGCATACACACCACTGGGGTGTCTCTGGTGCATCCCAGAATTACCCGCATAGCCTCGTTCTGTATGCGCACCAATCTCACCAGCTGACCCTTTGAAACAGTGAGCAGTCCTAGTCCATAATCAATCGATGAGAGGATCAAGTGCTGGTATAGTCTGAAAAGCATTCTCTGCTCTATGTCCATTGCAACCATAGTTTTAAGTGCGTTGAGTCCCTTTTGAGATCTTGTTGCCCAGAGAGCACCACAAAATGGCTGCCTATTCCGGGTGGATGACAGCACTCATTTCAGTGCACCAGTCAATCACTTTGTCTACTGTCGCCTGTAGCTCCAGGGCTATTTTCTCCATATCTCTCCCCTGCCTATATGCAAGAATATCATCTGCAAATGTTAGTATCCTTCCAACCCCTGGTGCTTCTAGGTTTGCAATTTTGCTCGTATACACGTTAAAGAGCACCGGTGAGATTGCGGGTCCCAGTGGCAGTCCCGGGGTTAAAATGTGTGGCTCTGAGGTCCATGCACCCAGACGGAGAGCAATACGACGAGAATGTAGGACGGCCGCTATCCAGCTCATAAACCAGGGATTGACCCCCGTCTCCATCAGTGCGGTCATCAAAATATCATATCGAACTCTATTGTACGCATCCTCGAGATCAAGCGCCGCCGCCATCGTTTCTTGTCTACCCCTCATAAACGTCAAAGGCAAAATTGGCTGCATTAGACCAGGTATCTTTTCCTGGCCTGTAGCTCCCCAGACCTCTTGGAAGAAGCTTCCCCCTTTCCAAAAGCTCTTGCAGCTTGACAGCGACTATCCTCTCTAAAACCTTCCCAAATGTGTTTTGAAGGATGATAATCCTAAAGCCGCTAAGCTTTGAATTATCCTTGAACGGTTTAGGGAGAGGGATGAGATAACTGTGTAACCAATCCTGCGGTACTGATGCTGTCCAAATGCTCTGGTTAAAGTAGTCGGTCATCTCCTTCAGGTCTACATCGCTCAAAGCCTTCATGTGGCCATACCTGACCCCATCAGGCCCTGGTGCCGTGTCTTTTGCCTTTTTCAAAATATATTTAACATCTTCAACCCGTATGATGTCTTCATAAAGCATATTCTTTACGGTGCCAGATAACTCCTGTCTAACTGCATCCCTGGTGTCCACATCATCATGATTGGTCTGCTCTAAAAATCTCTGGAGAAACGCCTCCCCTTTCTCTTTGTCTGTTGTCACACGCACACCGTCATCTCTATAAATTGTTCACACTGTCATAGGCCGATCTTTTCTTTGTATTTGTCTGTGCAGTTTCCAGAACTTTCGCAGTGTTTTATCACCTCCAATCTCATTCATGAAACATTCCCATTTTGCCTTTTTGGCCTCTGCAGCACAGCGCTTGAAAACCTTCACATTGTCTTTCTTGACATTTTCCGCCGTGTCCACTTCCTCTCGTGAGCGTCTGGGTGTCTGTCGCTTTCCTTAGCTGCTTCTCTGCAGCTCTCTTTGCTTTCCAAGCCTGGTCTACTTCTGAGGTCCACCATGGGGTGTGCAAAAAAGGATTTTTAACAGCCCTGTTGCATGCCCCTTGTCTGAGACGTCCAAGAAGGCTGTCGGTCCACTCATACCGGAAGGTCTTGCGCTCTCTCCCAGCCTTAACTTTCCTGGATTTAGAGATCAGAACTGAGCATGGCGTGTGATCTCTCCCATGGTCATTCAAAACAGTCCACTTTACATCAAGGACTGATGACTGGGAGACAAGTGCCAAGTCAATAGCTGTGTCCGCATCGCCAGGCCTCATTGCCATTCTAGTCGGCCTACCATCATTTATACAGACCACATCGGAGTCCACCATGGCATCCGCAAGGGCAATTCCCTGTCGGCTTTCTCCACTGCTGTCCCAATATCTGTTCCTCGCATTGAAGTCTCCACATATGAGTAGGAAGAAGAAGAAGAAGAAGAAGAAGAAGAAGAAGAAGAAGAAGAAGAAGAAGAAGAAGAAGAAGAAGAAGAAGAAGAAGAAGAAGAAGAAGAAGAAGGACACAGGAAGCAGAAAGGAAGAAGCTGAAAGAGGAAGCTCGGGGAGGAGGGAGGAAGGGGAAGGGAGAGGGGGAGGGGAGAGTGGGAAAGGAAGAAGAAGGGAGAAGAGAGAATAGAGAATGGAGAAAGAAGAAAGAGAAGGAAAAAGTTGAAGATGGAGGAAGAATGGAGAGGGAGAAGGGAGAGGACGAAGGGAGATGAAGAAGGGAGAATTGAGAAGGGAGAACTGAGAAGAGAGAAGGAAGAAGGGAGAAGGAAGAAGGGAGAAGGGAGAAGGAAGAAGGGAGAAATAAGAAAGAGAAGGAAGAAGTTGTTGAAGAAGGAGAAGGAAGAAGAGGAGGAGGGGGGAATGAGAACGAGAAGATAAATATAACCAAAGCATCATTATTTACATCTGTGTAACAGAATCAGATTGTTAGACTAATATCATATATAACAAAACAAACAAAGAATGCTAGACATCTAGGCGACTGAGGTGATATATTTTTATAGGGAAAGTAAATGATTATCGTAAATGATATTCCCACTATCCTGTACCACTCCCCCCCCCCACCCCCACTCCCTTCCTCTGTCTGACAATGTGACTGAGGAAGGGTCACTCAGGTAAAACTATTCTACCGTGTGTATGTGTGTGTGTGTGTGTGTGTGTGTGTGTGTGTGTGTGTGTGTGTGTGTGTGTGTGTGTGTGTGTGTGTGGAAAGGTACAGGGCAGGAAGTAAAAAGATAACATTGAGTGGGCTTTGCAGTGAAGAATTCACTACTGGGAATGATTGAAATTTCAGCCGCCTGAAATCAAGACAGTACCAACAACTGACTATGTGTATATGCTCGGTGTTTTAATGCTCATGTGGGCAAGGACTCAAGTTCATTGCCAATGTACCTTGGAAAATACAACATCAGTCGCATGAATGACAATGGGCAATGGCTGCTGGAGCATTGCACCAAAAACGACCTATGTATTACAAACATTTTTTAAAACAAAAGAGCGGCCATTGTCATAAGCTGAACTTCATCATCACACAGAGACATTTTAATCAAACATCATTAACTCGAAGTTACCACAGTACTGATTGCGATACCCTTGTTTTAGTTTTTGCAATGGTTAGCTATGCTAGCAAGAAGGACAAGTCACATGATTTCAAAGATTCAAGCATCATAACACTGTACCAGAACAAGAGGGTGCTGAGTGACTGTAACAACTATAGGGTATCTCACTTCTGTGTATCGTTGGAAAAGTATTTGCCAGAATTGTTCTGTGGAGACTTCAAGTCTCAGGAGATCAATCCTACCTCGAATCACAGTGTGAGTTCGACTGAACCGGTCTACCATTGATATGATATTCTCATTGACGAATGCATGAAAAATGCCGTGGACAGAATCAACCACTGTTTATTGCCTTCATCGACCTCACAAAGGCATTTGATTTGGTCACTCGTAAGGGTCTGTTCAAAGCACTAAAGAAGATTGACTGCCCACCAACTCTTCTGTCCATTGTGGAATCGTTCCACACAGGCTGGAAGGGGGATATAATCAAGTTTGATGGTGCAACTTCAGAAGAGTCTGTAATCAAAAGTGGGGTTAAGCATGGTTGTGTACAGCTCCCACACTCTTTGGAATATACTTTTCACTTCTAATGAACAATGCATTTCGTGATCAGAATGGTGGTATATACATTCACTCACGCTCAAATGGTGACCTCTACAATGTTCAGAGATAGAACGCCAAGTCCAAAATTAGGAGGGTACTGATCAGAGAGTTGCCTTTTGCAAATGATGCAGCAATTACGACCCACTCTGAGGAAGAATTACACCGTCTACTATCTGCATTATCCAAAAGCTTGTTCTGAATATGGCTTAACAATTAGCAAAAAGATGACATAGATTATGTCACAAGGTGCACATGGGGGACCATCATTCTTTATTGACAACGCCGAACTAGAGATTGTAGACCACATACATAACTAGGATCAGAGGTAAATAACAAATTATCCCTAGATCAGGAAATGAACATCAGGATAGGTAAGGCAACAACACCAATGAACAGGATAACAAAAAGAGTATGGGAGAACAGGAATCTTACTGCCAACATAAAAGTCCTTGTCTATCAAGCCTGTATCCTTAGTACTCTTCTTTATGGCAATGAAACCTGATCAACTTACTCACACCAAGAGAAACGTTTAAGCAGCTTTCATATGCGGTGTCTGCGAAGAATACTTGGTACTAAGTGGCAAGACAAAATTACAAATACTGGAGTATTTTAAAAATCATGTTGTGTGACGGTTTCTTCCATGCTCAATCTTCGTAGACTTAGATGGACAGGAGACATTAGAATAATGGATGATGGTACAACACCAAAGAACATCTTTTTGGTGAATTAAAGATGGGTAAGCAAATCGGGGCCGGCCTCTACTACGATACACAGATGTATGTAAGCGCGACATGATTAATACAGGCATTGATATTGCACATTGGGAGCAAGTTGCCACTGAACGTGTTGCATCGAGGGCAAAGATCAGAAACGGAATAAATACATTGGGGAAAATGATTGCAGATAGGTCACAAACTGAGCGAGTGAGACGTAAGACAGTGCTTGATGGTGAAAATGACTGTGTGCTCACATGCATCCATTGTGAACAAACATTTACAGCGCGAATTGGTCTGATTAGACTCATTCGCTACCGCCATGGGTTCTAGTTATGATGACTTTTTAATGCACAATGTAGCAAAATATAGTCTGTCAAGACGGCAAGGTGCCAATATATCGTAAACACCAATATATATATATATATATATATATATATATATATATATATATATATATATATATATATATATATATATATATATATATATATATCTTCTTATATATAAAATAGAATGTCTGTATGTATGTATGTATTTTAAGCGTTCGCGAACGGTCCATCCGATTGAGATGAAATTTTCTACACGTCTTCCTCTCATTCCCGCGCTGCCAACTGTCATATTCTTTTAGTGTAAAATCGGCTACTTACATAATATTATTTAATATTTCATTTTTCATTATAATTTCTATATAGTAAGGGGACTTAATTCTAGAAAAGTTATTTCAAGGGGCATAAATTTTAATAACATTGCTATATATCTTATAGTCATATTGTTGCATCGTTTTCAAAGATTTATAAACTCTTTGTCTATAATTATTTACAGGCATATGAGTTATAATAAATAATGATATAATCTTTAAGGCATTTTCAAAGTTTTCATAAAAATAATGCATAATGCATAACATTGTAACTCATCTTTTTATGCTTAAAGAAGTTGTCTACAGTCATGTAGGTGATTAAAAACAGTTTTCATTAAAAATAATGGATGATGTGTGGAAGGACATTCTTTTAAGTAACTTTTTTGTTGTTGTATGAATTTAATGAGACGCTCCCCGCCAGGAGCTGGGCGAAGCCACGCCGAGTCAGATAG
>OY992883.1:60126912-60156912 GCA_963921405.1 Cepaea hortensis
TAAGGTGAAGTATAACAACTATGGTAAACAAGTAAAGGTGTCAATTTACACGTCTAAGACGCACTGAGCATTTGAAGCTAAATCCATATAGGAACGGACATCGTTAGGTGATGTCGTTGCTATCAGACCGGCCGCTTTTATTTCCCAAGACATTTCCTGGTACCAAATTTAAGTTGGGTCGCCACGCGAGCCCAGGTAATCTTTCATTTCGAAACCGCTCTGATGCGAATAGAATCCAAGAGCATCGGTCTCGGCAAGATAGTGTCTAGCTGTTGCGATACCGCGGTTCCCCCAAATAACTGATATATGGACATCATATAGGTCAAGGTCACTCACGGGTGGACACGTTCATGGACGTTCACAATATACATACCCTGGAATAAGGGATACTAAGTCATTCTCTTTCACCAACACAATGGTTACTACAAATGTGGCATAATGGATCAGATGGCCACATTCCCAGTCCCCCACTTCTATAATAATACTTTTAGTTTTGAACGGATACCATCCAGATAGCGGAGTTATTCTTAGAATCGTAGGTTCCAGAACGCGGTGGGGTAGGGCCGCGGTATGCGCTCGCTTTTTCATTGGCTAATTGTGACAGCCCACGCTATTCACTGGGCCACATTTGAATATCCATTAGTTTGAGCGGGGATTCCATCTGGAGCAGTCGCTATTTGTGATGTGATGACGCAAAAATGCCCTAAAGATTCCGTAAAATATTGTTCTCTGGATAACAGGTACCACTTTAAAACATACTTAAATGTTGTTGTTATGCCTAGTGAACGAAAGAGGAGAATATAAGAGTATTTTATGAAGAAAATGTGAAAGTGAAAACAGAACTTCTGTGAGCCAGTATTCTGAACACTGCATCTTCAACTTGTCAGGTCTTTCACGCTGTAATACTCCAAGTGCATATCATTCCCCTGTTGTGACTGGTTGCGTATGCTTGATGATTGTATATTATACTCAATGCAAATTCACAAACCATTTGTGCACTCCTAAATGCCTAGCATGACTCATTCGTAACCCAACTGTACATTGCTCTTGCGAGTTAACATTTGGCAGTCTGGATTGGAATGTGTGATGTAAACATGTACAAGTTCGTTTGTAAATGCTGAGACTGTTGGAGTGAGTTGGTGATTTGATAAGTAGCCTTTCACATCTAGTAGAAAGACAGATGCTTCAATATCCATATGTAAGCAGGACGTGTATGGCACGCCAGAATTGCAAAGTTCATGTGATGCCTGGTGGCTAAATTACGCTCAAGAGAATGAATATAATTTCTCTCTGAAGTATTACACGGGTACCTCTACTGTTGGTTGGTTCATATAAACTAGTTCCTAAACGGACAATAGGTGTGTGAACCTGTGTCTTAGTCGGCTGAATATAATGTATGGCTCATGCAAATTTACAAGGACTAAACATGTTTTTCCCATATGTGCTTTGGTGCATATGTGAACAATTGCTCATGCAATTTGGCTTCTTTTACCTACTGTGGTAGATATGGACATTACTCAGTGGGGAAAGAGCACATGATGGTGATAGTATGATGTACTTGTGAACCAAGTCTGATTCACAATGCCTGTCTCATGTTGCTATGTCACAATGCTTGCTCATGCTGATTGCCTTAAAATGCTTGTAATTGTGTAGGCTACCCCTGTCTCAGGATATAGACTTGTGATTACCACAGATAGGGGTGAATAATGAAAACATATCACCCACAGTACATTAGAGTGAAATACACTTCATTATCAACCAGGAGAGGTGTGTTTGGTCAACATCCTCCCTTTCCTCCCCATCTCCATATGTGTATGTTGATGTGTGATAACATTTTCTTTTAACAAATGTAAAGAGATGTTGTACATTTTGTATATGAACAGAGAACAAAAAGGATGGTGGAGAGGCCTTCATATATCATCTGGGACAACTAACCAGAAGTCCCAGAACACAGAACTAACTCCCTATAAGTGTAATCCAGGGATAATCACAGATAAACACAGGCTGAATTGCATCTTCATGACATACCGTGGCCCAAGACAACAGAAATACCCCTGTCTACAGTTTGTTTCGGTCATGCTCATGGAAAGTAAACCTGTGCCCCAATGGAACACTTATTCTCCTGAAACCCAAAACACAGGAATTTCCTGGAGAATTTTATCTCAACTCTCTAACAGCTGAATGTCAATGGGAGACAAACAGTTCTGATGAACCCATTAATGTGATTTAAGGATTAATATAGGAATCAATACGGTGATCCTGAATCAATGTCATCTGAGAAATTAAAATCAAGTCTTTTGGTATTAACTACATTCAAAGAAAACTGGTGAAATGACTATAGCAGTGGATTGTTTATCTAGGACTTATCTTGGATAATACCCAGCATAGTGCTCACACAGTTATTATAGAATGCGACTTGAACAGTAGGTGAGGTTGGACTGGCTGGGAGAGAATGCTGCAATATATTGGATTGTTCAGATCTCTGGGTCTCTTCGACAAGTCATGTTCTACATGTACCGAGTATACATCTCCCAATGTCAGGAGAGTGCTATCCTCAACCACCCGAAGTACCCCAGTGTCAGCTTTCACCAGCAGTCTGGTCAACAGTGAGAGACAGTACCGTATCATCATCCCAAATTCTGTTCTCAAGAGGAATGACTCTGCCATGGAACTTGTTATAGGAAGTCTGCTACCTGGAGCTTCTCCAACATCAATTGCTGATGATAACAGGATGCAAACTGATCCAGAACAGTAGTTCCTCCCTTAAGTTTCCCATGATAGGATTTTATAAAATTCCCAAGAGACAAGAAGTGATGATAGACACTGTAAATGAGTGGTGTAGTTAGAGATTAGAGAGGAGGAGGAGAATTTAGTGATAGGTTGGCGGAGTAATTAGGAGTTGTTGTACAATGTTTATCTGCATGCATGTTCAGCATATTTTGTACATTATGTATGTACGTATTGAAGTGTTGACATGACACCAGGATGAACCATTGGTCTTCACTCGACCCACAGGCAGCTCAATAAAATGATTAATGAACCAGTGTTTTAAGTACATGTCTCAGGAGAATGTCTTGTACAGTTGCTGTCAAGTATTGTCTCTGATGGATGTCTTAAGTTACTGTGGTTGGTTACAGATATTGTGAAAAGTCCTGTATAGATGTTGTCAAGTATCTCTCATGATGTATGTCTTGTACATTTGTGGTGTAAACAATTATATGTAAATGTATGTCCCACTTTTGTCAAGAACCTGTCATGTAGATGTCTTGTTCCACAGATGTTATGTATAGTTATTGTTGAAGTTTGTTTGTTACTATTGAAACCTAAAGTCCTAAGATATAATTGGACAACTGACATAGGTCACTTTTGACACAAAATAAATAAGGGAAGATCTAATGTGACGGACGAACAGCACACTGACAACACTATGATGAGTGAAGTAGATCCTCAGTTGTACAAGGGCGAATAGTTCAGATCTCCTTTTGGCCTTGAGGGAACCTTTTTCTTCGTTTATAAATTTCTGTGTAGATACTTGGTAGTCTCACAGTGGGGCTTCAGAGCCAAAGGAAAAATGTTTCTCCAAAAGGGCTAGGCGGGAATGATTATCTATCTCATTTGAGAGACCTCTAGACAAAAACGTGCATGTCACAACAAACTAACTCCGTTATTCGATGCAAACAACAACTATGACATCACTAGATAGACCCATCATCTGTCTCAACCAACAACCATGACATCACTAGCTAGAACCATCATCTATCTCAACCAACAACTATGACATCACTAGATAGACCCATCCGCTGTCTCAACCAATAACCATGATATCACTAGCTAGAACCATCATCTATCTCAACCAACAACCATGACATCACTAGATAGACCCATCCTCTATCTCAACCAACAACTATGACATCACTAGATCGACCCATCATCTGTCTCA
This sequence comes from Cepaea hortensis, assembly GCA_963921405.1. Lineage (NCBI taxonomy): Eukaryota > Metazoa > Mollusca > Gastropoda > Stylommatophora > Helicidae > Cepaea > Cepaea hortensis. The sequence continues at coordinate 60,130,853 of OY992883.1, forward strand.
ACCAACAACCATGACATCACTAGCTAGAACCATCATCTATCTCAACCAACAGCTATGACATCACTAGATAGACCCATCATCTATTTCAACCAACAACTATGACATAAATAGCATTACCCATCATCTATCTCAATCATCAACTATGACATCATTAGCTAGAGCCATCATTTATCTGAACCAACAACTATGACATCATTAGCTAGAGCTATCGTCGATCTGAACCAGCATCTATGACATCATTAGCTAGAGCCATCATCTATCTGAACCAACAACTATGACATCATTAGATAGAGCCATCATCTATCTGAACCAGCAACTATGACATCACTAGATAGACTCATCATCTATCTCAACCAACATCTATCACATCATTAGCTAGAGCCATCATCTATCTGAACCAACAACTATGACATCATTAGATAGAGCCATCATCTATCTGAACCAACAACTATGACATCATTAGATAGAGCCATCATCTATCTCAACCAACAACTATGACATCATTAGATAGAGCATCATCTATCTCAACCAGCAACTATGACATCATTATATAGAGCCATCATCTATCTGAACCAACAACTATGACATCATTAGCTAGAGCCATCATCTATCTCAACCAACAACTATGACATCATTAGATAGACTCATCATCTATCTCAACCAACAACTATGACATCATTAGATAGAGCCATCATCTATGTGAACCAACAACTTTGACATCACTAGATAGACTCATCATCTATCTCAACCAACATCTATGACATCATTAGCTAGATCCATCATCTATCTGAACCAACAACTATGACATCATTAGATAGAGCCATCATCTATCTGAACCAACAACTATGACATCACTAGATAGACTCATCATCTATCTCAACCAACATCTATGACATCATTAGCTAGAGCCATCATCTATCTGAACCAACAACTATGACATCATTAGATAGAGCCATCATCTATCTGAACCAACAACTATGACATCATTAGCTAGAGCCATCATCTATCTGAACCAACAAATATGACATCAATAGCATTACCCACCATCTGTCTCAACCAAAAACTATGACATCACTATATAGACCCATCATCTATCTGAACCAACAACTGTGACATCAATAGCATTACCCACCATCTGTCTCAACCAAAAACTATGACATCACTATTGTAACAAGCTACGTGGAGGGTCCCAAATAGCCCGGTCACAATATTTCAAATATCTTCTATAGCCCTGGCTGGGATAGGTCTTTACCTGCCAACCCTCCTCCGTTTTCCCTGGACTCACTGTCACTCTTTCTTTCGACCTATGGACCTATTTCCTGCAGTGTTCTTCTGGCTGACGCATAAATAACATGGCAGTCGTCAGAACAACTTGGAAGTAATTTTATTAACCCAATCAAGAACAGCACAGGAACACATAAAGGCAGATAAACAGATAGATCTACACAGACACTACACTGGTAAAGTTCCAACACAGAGCCTCAAGTCGCCACAGTCACAGATCCAGCTTCAGATACTGTCTGATCTGTCCACACACTTCTCACCAAAGATGTCCGAATCACCTTCCTTCTCCAGCAACTGGGTGTAGGTTCAACCGGCTTTTGTAGAATCCAAGCGACTGGTGTGTTGAGGACTTCTGTTCATTGTCATCTGAATTAGTTCGGCACTAGGTCTTCACTGACCTATGAAAGGCTTTAGTGTTGCCGATAAGGTGAGGTGTTTGTGAAGGATAATGGATGGGTCCTTTTAATGTCCGGTATAAAATGGGTAGGCCCGAAAATCACTCTCAGGCTCCCTCCAGACAACAACTGCTCTCAGGCGTATGTTGTTAAAACAAAACCGGCAATGCACCAGTCATACAAACTGTCCTTGCCTCAAGACCTGCACCTTGCCTCTGTCTCAGAGTTAAACACACCAAACCTTGAGTTGGCCTCGTTGGACATATTGGCGTTAGCCTAGAAGCACTGGTGATAATGTCCCTTAGAAGACATAGTCACTTCCCATAGAAGAGGACCCTGTAAATGATAAACAAAACCTGAGCGACTGGGCTGACTCATGTATCACACAAATACACTATATTTAATACCTGATTGACCAGGCCTGACCTGTCAGGTAGCCCCTGGATTGGCCACGTCCGGCTTTGAGTAAACCTCCAGCTGGACGAAGTCCGGTTGTCTTTTTGGCCACAAGACACACCCTCCACACTCATACCAAGCCTTTATTATGATTGGGCACATTCATTCCCATGCTTCCCTCTCACTTGCAAACCATGCTTTTCTCACCCGCAAGATCTTGTGGTGTGGTGCGCCTAGTAATCCGTGTGTTACATCTCATTACCTAATAGTATAGTAATGGGGTTGTATGGCACGCAGTGTAGTTCCCCACTCCCTGCAAGAATAGGAAAGAAGATCCTACCCCCTCCCGGCTCTGCTCTTGTTTGAGCTGTCGCCGCAATGTACCAGCAGTGCCCCACAGAACACATAGATTTAGCGGAATGCAGGTTCTCTAAATGAGATAAAGAAGTCCATTATCTTCCCTACATCATCCTATCTAGTAACCGATGAAAGAGATAGTCCTGTGAATAGCCTCTTCTGGCTCAAGAAGATAGATCAGAGATTGGTGTACCCCATCCCCAAGAATACCATAGCCATCCACTGAGTATATACAACAGAAAGATGACAATCTGTCCAATTCAAGCCGTAGATAGAAAGATAGCAACAGCTCATCTGACGCCAAGAACAAATGAAATCCTCTTGGGAGATATATGGTTCAGATTCACTTCCCCGGCTATGCCAAGGACAAGACGCGCAGCCAGATCGGCTAACGGTCACCCAACTTGTCATTGGTTATGATTGGCCTTTCGCCAATTCATCTTCCCCTTCAACACATTGTATATTTATAACTCCATGTTTGTCTGGAGTACCCACAACCCAAGCCCTACCTTTCTTCACCACTTCAGTAGGATGTTGCATCTCTGTCCCAATCTTCAAATCGACTTGACAAGATGCCACTATCCAACGGTAGGTGTGTACACGGCCATGAATTGCTTAGCAGCCGCACCAGCGCACATTTGGCGCAAGGCGCTCCATCGGGTTTACCCGATGTGAAAGACATTGGCTACTTGCTCCATGTAAAGATTGTGATAGGAAGATAACCCAAAGAACCATCTTTCATGGAGATTTGAGAGAACAAGAGAACTGAGAGCTTCCGAAAGCCGTTCCCCCCTGTCTACCCAAAATAAAAGAATGCATAAGGACATGGACCACTGGCGTTTCGCTACATAGGCCCCCTCTTAAGAAAGTCGAACCCTACGAACTTTCTACTGTCAGTGGTTCTGTTCGAATGACCCCACCCTCACATTCAACCATAGGATGCCGTGATAAAAAATCTGCTCCCACATTCTCCCTTCCGGGGATATATTCGACCGTGAACAGATACGGTTGTAGGAGCAATGACCATCTTATCAACCTCGCGTTCAGTTTCTTAGAAGTTGCCAAGAACGTCAGAGGTTGATGGTCGGACTGCACTTTGAACTGGACTCCATACAGATAAGGTTGAAATTTCTGTACCGCCCACACTAGAGCTAGACATTCCCGTTCGACGGTGGAATAATTCCGTTCGGCGGGTAACAGTTTTCTACTGGCATACGCCACCGGACACAACACCGAAGGATTATCTCGCCCTTCCTGCAACAGAGTTGCTCCAATCCCTATGTTACTCGCGTCGGTTCTCAGAACAAACGTTTTCTCCAAATTCGGGAGTTGCAGGACTGGCCTATCCACCAACGCCTGTTTCAGCTTCCCATAAGCCTCTTCACAGCTCGGGGTCCAGACTATAGGATCTGGCGATCCTTTCTTCAGGGTTTCGGTTAACGGCGCCCCAATTTCGTTGAACTTTGGAATGAATTTCTGGTAAAACCCACACAGAGACAAGAAAGACCTAACATCTTTTTTGGATTTAGGACGGGGTGCGAGACGGACCTTCTCAATATTTTTTTCTTCCGGTACCAGTCCCCCTGGGGTAATAGTGTGTCCCAGAAATTCCAAGGATTGATATCCAATCATACATTTGGCTGGACGGGCGGTTAACCCCTCCTCTTTCAATCTTATGAAGATCTTTTCCAAGGATTTCAGGTGATCCTTCAGATTGTCAGACGCGATGAGAATATCATCCATAAACGAGACGACAGAGGGATCCCTTAAAGGGTCTAATAACTTTCTCATCATGCGTGTGAACACACTGGGCGCATTGCTCAGCCCAAAAGGCATCACCTTAAATTCGTAATGGCCGCTCGGAGTACTGAAAGCGAGCATGGGCCGAACCTCAGGCTTCACAGGGATCTGATAATATCCCCGGCTTAAATCAATTTTTGAGAAGTACTTTGCCCTATTTAATCTGGCAAACAATTGATTTGTGTTTGGTAACGGCTCAACTTGGAATGTCGTACAACTATTTAAATGCCTGTAATCAATACATAAGCGGTGTTCCCCGCTTGGCTTCCTCAACAAGACAACCCCGGCATTATAAGGAGAAGTCGAAGGAGTGATGATGTCGTCGTCCAGAAGCTTCTGGATTTCAGTTTCCAGGGCCTTCTCTTTCGAAAATGGCACTGGATATATTTTCTGGCGAACGGGGTCTTGGGTAGTTAGAGTCATATCAAACTCGACCAACCCTGTCCGCCCTGGCCGATCGGTAAGAATCTGCTGATGGGACTCCAACAAACGGATGACACGGTCTGTTTCTTCAGCCGACAGATCAGGATTTATATGTACATCCCTATAGGTTTCCCCAGGGTGTAATGGATACCCCCTATCCGTTTCTTCGCCCGATTCAGTTTCCATCGCGACCGCCATAGTCATGAGTGGGAGAGAAGTACCATCAGATCGTTCTTCATACTTTTTGATAAGGTTAATGTGGAAGATTTTGGATTTCCCCCTGATCCGGATGGCATAGTTGGTGCGGGAGACAACCCTTTCCACCGGGAAAGGCCCCTGCCAACCAATCTCGAGTTTATTGGAACCTACTGGAAGTAACAACAGAACCCGATCCCCCACCTTAAGAGACCTATCTTTCGTCCTTCTATTGTAGTAGGCCGCGTGTCTCTTTCTGGCCGCCCTCAGATTCTGAGCTGCCAAAGCCCAACCCGTCTGGAGTTTCTTCTTTAACTCTTCGACGTATTTATATGAGGATACAGCTTCTTCAGAAGTTTCCTCCTCTGTCCAACATCTCAATAAGGCTTCTAAGGGACCCTTGATTGGCCTCCCGAATAGTAGAGTGGCTGGAGGCAACCCGGTCGACCCATGGGGAACCTCCCGATAGGCGAACAAGGCGGCTGAGATATACTCATCCCATCTGTCTGGTTTCTCTTGTGCCAGCTTCCGAAGCATGGTCATCAAGGTACCATTAAACCTCTCTACTTGCCCATTAGACTGAGGGTGATACGGGCTTGTGTGAATGTGGTTGGTCTGGAAGATACGAAAGACTTCTTCCATCAGCTTACCACAGAACTGAGACCCATTATCCGTTAGGATCTGGTTTGGAAATCCCAACCGAGTAAAGGTCTCCATCAGTGCATCAGCCACTCGCTTAGAGTCGATTGTGGCCAAAGGTATCGCCTCACCCCACATGGAACAGCAATCCACCATCGTGAGAATGTACTTATTCCTCTTCCTAGTCCTAGGAAGAGGACCAACAAGATCGATGGCAACTCTCTCGAAAGGAGAGTTCATAATGGGCATGTCTCCCAGAACTACCGGAGCTGTCCAGTGTTTTGGTGCCACACGCTGGCACTCTGGGCACGACTTGACGTACCTACGCACGTCTCCAGTCATCCCTGGCCAGTAGTAATGGCAGGAAATGCGCTGGAGAGTTGCCCCGACACCCATATGTCCACTGAAAGAAATGGTGTGTCCCATATGAAGAAGCTGTTCCCGATAAGCCTTAGGAACCACCAGCTGTCCATGCTGGTGATCCTCCACTCCGGCTCTCCGGTACAGTAACCGATTCTTCATATAATACTGACCCCGTCTTGGTGGGTCAGAACCTTTTGGCAACTGGTTGAAGCAAGGTTGCAAAGTAGCATCCTGGCTTTGAGCAGCTCGTAACTCCCCAGGCAAGGGATTCACAATCAAGGCCGGCGTCTGCTCATCCTCCAATTGAGATCTGGTTTGCATTGCCCCTACGTACATGGGTTCGGTTGGAATCCCTAGAAAGACGTAGCGACAACCCAAGATCATTGGGAAGATAGGATCTAGCAGAACGGCTGCCTGTATAGTGCCGGTAACATATTTTGATTTGATGTCCACCTTCGCAATTGGAAGAGACATCGCTACCGCACTCTTTGTCGCCGTTTGAATCTCAATAGATTCCCCGGTTAGCTGCTCTGGGCTCACTAAATGTGATGAAATTACAGCCTCAAACTGCAGACCTGTGTCGTAGAGACACTCAACTGGTTGACCGTTCACAAGTACCGTTTCTACTACTGGTGGTTTTTCTAAATCTCTGTTCCCAAGATCCCTCCCTTCTACCTCCTTGTGAGACCCTTCCCCGGTTTCTACAAGACAAGCAGCATAGTGAGAGTCTTTCTGTTTACGCCGGCAATCAACCGTATTGTGTGTGGGAGATTTGCAATAGGCGCACCACTTTTCACTCCACTTTCTTTTAGGAGATCCAGGTGGACTCTTACCAGAGGGTTTCTTACTAGGAACTTTATCGAAAGGATCCTCCTTCTTGGTGTGAGCTGTTTTAGGGTTCTTCTTCTTTCCAGACCATGTGTCTGGTGGTCGGGGATTGGGTTGTGACAATTCCCCATTATCCCCATGAGCTAGCACATACCTTTCCGCCAACGTGTTCACTATGTCCAATCTTTCTGCCCCATTTTCAAGCAAGAAGGTTTGCAATGGCTTAGGCATCATTCTCTTCATTTGGTCCACAACCACCAATTCTTCCAAACTTTCATAGTCGTTAGCAAATCCAGCTAAAGACATCCACTTCAAAAGGTAAGACTTCAATCTGACACTGTAGGCTGCGAACATCTCTCCTGGCTCTCTCTTCGACTTTCTGAACTGTTGTCGATAAGTATGAGCTGTCATCTGGAACCTTTTCAAAAGTGCTTTCTCCAGAGCTTCATAGTCATTCTCCATACCAGGTGGCAACCTAGAATAGACCTCGTACGCGGTCCCCCTCAGGCCCTGTGAGAGTTTCAAGTTCCATTTCCCTCGCTCCAATCCCATAGCCAAAGCCATCGACCGAAATCTGTGAAGATACTGGTCGATCTTATCTTTGTGTTCATCGAACGGGAGCAATGGGAACTTCATTGCCTGGCATGGACCGCCACCAGAAGTTGTTGAGTCAGGGAGAACTGCGTCTCCCACTGCACCGTCTCTTTCCTTGGCAGTTTGAGCTTTCAGCTCCAACTCTCTCATACGGAACTCATGGTCTCTGGCTGCCTGCTCGGCCTCCATCTTCCTAGCCTCAGCCTCCATCCTCTTAGCCTCAGCCTCCGCCTCAATCCTCTTGGCCTCAGCCTCCATCCTCTTAGCCTCAGCCTCCGCCTCAATCCTCTTGGCTTCGCGCACAGCCTGTCTGTAGTCTCTTTCCACTTCCTGCACATATTTCTGTAACTCCGCTCCATCATATCCCATCTCACGCCCTGTAGCCTGTACGTCAGCGACATTAAACCCAGCTGATGCCATCTTAAACTCAGAGGGTAAGGGAAGAGGTAATTGTCTAATAAAATTTTTCTCACAATTACACAACAAGTTACATTACACGACCACAACACGTCGTATGTCGGTCAGTCTGTGTCAGGAAGAGTATAGACAATAGCCAGGCACGGTAGGCAGAACCTATTGATAGAAAACAAGGATATCTGTCCCCTATCACTAAATCAGCCAGAACTCCACCAGGATTACAAATATCCCGGACGAGCCCCCAGAAATTGTAACAAGCTACGTGGAGGGTCCCAAATAGCCCGGTCACAATATTTCAAATATCTTCTATAGCCCTGGCTGGGATAGGTCTTTACCTGCCAACCCTCCTCCGTTTTCCCTGGACTCACTGTCACTCTTTCTTTCGACCTATGGACCTATTTCCTGCAGTGTTCTTCTGGCTGACGCATAAATAACATGGCAGTCGTCAGAACAACTTGGAAGTAATTTTATTAACCCAATCAAGAACAGCACAGGAACACATAAAGGCAGATAAACAGATAGATCTACACAGACACTACACTGGTAAAGTTCCAACACAGAGCCTCAAGTCGCCACAGTCACAGATCCAGCTTCAGATACTGTCTGATCTGTCCACACACTTCTCACCAAAGATGTCCGAATCACCTTCCTTCTCCAGCAACTGGGTGTAGGTTCAACCGGCTTTTGTAGAATCCAAGCGACTGGTGTGTTGAGGACTTCTGTTCATTGTCATCTGAATTAGTTCGGCACTAGGTCTTCACTGACCTATGAAAGGCTTTAGTGTTGCCGATAAGGTGAGGTGTTTGTGAAGGATAATGGATGGGTCCTTTTAATGTCCGGTATAAAATGGGTAGGCCCGAAAATCACTCTCAGGCTCCCTCCAGACAACAACTGCTCTCAGGCGTATGTTGTTAAAACAAAACCGGCAATGCACCAGTCATACAAACTGTCCTTGCCTCAAGACCTGCACCTTGCCTCTGTCTCAGAGTTAAACACACCAAACCTTGAGTTGGCCTCGTTGGACATATTGGCGTTAGCCTAGAAGCACTGGTGATAATGTCCCTTAGAAGACATAGTCACTTCCCATAGAAGAGGACCCTGTAAATGATAAACAAAACCTGAGCGACTGGGCTGACTCATGTATCACACAAATACACTATATTTAATACCTGATTGACCAGGCCTGACCTGTCAGGTAGCCCCTGGATTGGCCACGTCCGGCTTTGAGTAAACCTCCAGCTGGACGAAGTCCGGTTGTCTTTTTGGCCACAAGACACACCCTCCACACTCATACCAAGCCTTTATTATGATTGGGCACATTCATTCCCATGCTTCCCTCTCACTTGCAAACCATGCTTTTCTCACCCGCAAGATCTTGTGGTGTGGTGCGCCTAGTAATCCGTGTGTTACATCTCATTACCTAATAGTATAGTAATGGGGTTGTATGGCACGCAGTGTAGTTCCCCACTCCCTGCAAGAATAGGAAAGAAGATCCTACCCCCTCCCGGCTCTGCTCTTGTTTGAGCTGTCGCCGCAATGTACCAGCAGTGCCCCACAGAACACATAGATTTAGCGGAATGCAGGTTCTCTAAATGAGATAAAGAAGTCCATTATCTTCCCTACATCATCCTATCTAGTAACCGATGAAAGAGATAGTCCTGTGAATAGCCTCTTCTGGCTCAAGAAGATAGATCAGAGATTGGTGTACCCCATCCCCAAGAATACCATAGCCATCCACTGAGTATATACAACAGAAAGATGACAATCTGTCCAATTCAAGCCGTAGATAGAAAGATAGCAACAGCTCATCTGACGCCAAGAACAAATGAAATCCTCTTGGGAGATATATGGTTCAGATTCACTTCCCCGGCTATGCCAAGGACAAGACGCGCAGCCAGATCGGCTAACGGTCACCCAACTTGTCATTGGTTATGATTGGCCTTTCGCCAATTCATCTTCCCCTTCAACACATTGTATATTTATAACTCCATGTTTGTCTGGAGTACCCACAACCCAAGCCCTACCTTTCTTCACCACTTCAGTAGGATGTTGCATCTCTGTCCCAATCTTCAAATCGACTTGACAAGATGCCACTATCCAACGGTAGGTGTGTACACGGCCATGAATTGCTTAGCAGCCGCACCAGCGCACATTTGGCGCAAGGCGCTCCATCGGGTTTACCCGATGTGAAAGACATTGGCTACTTGCTCCATGTAAAGATTGTGATAGGAAGATAACCCAAAGAACCATCTTTCATGGAGATTTGAGAGAACAAGAGAACTGAGAGCTTCCGAAAGCCGTTCCCCCCTGTCTACCCAAAATAAAAGAATGCATAAGGACATGGACCACTGGCGTTTCGCTACAACTATCTAGACCAAACATCTGTCTCAACCAACAACTATGACATCACTATTTAGGCCCATCATCTATCTCAACCAACATCACTACCTAGCTCTGTAATTCAGAATAGCGAACAACTATCATCATTAGCTAGATGTATCATTCACAATAGCTAACAACTATCATCGTTAGCTAGATCTATCATTCACAATAGTGAACAACTGTCATCATTAGCTAGCTCTATCATTCACAATAGCGAACAACTGTCATCATTAGCTAGCTCTATCATTCACAATAGCGAACAACTGTCATCGTTAGCTAGCTCTATCATTCAAAATAGTGAACAACTGTCATCATTAGCTAGCTAATCATTCACAATAGCGAACAACTGTCATCATTAGCTAGCTAATCTTTCACAATAGCGAACATCTATCATCATTAGCTAGCTCTATCATTCACAATAGCGAACAACTGCCATCATTAGCTAGCTAATCATTCACAATAGTGAACAACTGTCATCATTAGCTAGCTCTATCATTCACAATAGCAAACAACTGCCATCATTAGCTAGCTAATCATTCACAATAGTGAACAACTGTCATCATTAGCTAGCTAATCATTCACAATAGCGAACAACTGTCATCATTAGCTAGCTAATCATTCACAATAGCGAACATCTATCACCATTAGCTAGCTCTATCATTCACAATAGCGAACAACTGCCATCTTTAGCTAGCTAATCATTCACAATAGTGAACAACTGTCATCAATAGCTAGCTCTATCATTCACAATAGCAAACAACTGCCATCATTAGCTAGCTAATCATTCACAATAATGAACAACTGCCATCATTAGCTAGCTAATCATTCACAATAGTGAACAACTGTCATCATTAGCTAGCTCTATCATTCACAATAGCAAACAACTGCCATCATTAGCTAGCTCTATCATTCACAATAGTGAACAACTGCCATCGTTAGCTAGCTCTATCATTCACAATAGCAAACAACTGTAATCGTTAGCTAGATGTATTATCCACCTGAAACATCAAGTGTGTCATCGCCAGCTAGCTCTATCATCCACCCAATCAGCAACTGTCATCACCTGGCGGCAGTATCATCAATCAAAACCAACAGCTAGGTCACAACTAGGTCAGCTGCTTAAAGTCGTGCTCCAATACAAGCTCAATACCTTTACATCCACGTCTACTGAATCTCTAGGCTTTTCTATGAGTTAATACCACACATAATTCCAATATCTTGTTGTCGTTTTCTATGAGTTAATACCACACATAATTCCAATATCTTGTTGTCGTTTTCTATAAGTTAATACCACACACGCTTCCAATAGCTTGTTGTCGTTTTCTATAAGTTAATACCACACACACTCCCGACGCCTTGTAGTTATCGTATTGAAAGACTATCCAGTTTTGTACAACACTGTGGTAAAGTCGATAAGTTGCGCAAATGAAACTGATGGACGTCTCAATCATTTCTCCCGTGGGATATGGTTCTTTTCTTGGCCTTTCCCGCATCTTCTAGCCACCCATTCTTCCGTAATTGATTGTATTTTCTCTTGCAGTTTTCAGTACGGGAGAGTTGGGTGCTGAGTAGACCATATGTGGTGTCGTTCTGTCTTTTAGTTGTAGAGTAGCGACTTTCACAACTCAACTGAAATAGTTACACTCACAGGCCCGTGAAGATATGTGCCTGGAGATGTCCAAGCCATTAGTTGCATTTTAAGACAGATTACTGTACATGTGCGTCTGTCTGCTAGTGTACATGCAAGTTTGAATATCGTCTGTTTAGTCTGTATATGAGTGTCGCGTTAAGCTTCTCTGTGTTTATTTATCTCCCTATCGTCTTGTCTCTCTGTCGTGCTTTCTTTCTGCTTTCTTTCTGTATATATGTAGTAACATAGTTTGTTTTTCTTTCGTTGTCCTGCGCTTCTTTTTTTTTTTCTTTCTTTCATAAGGTAAACAGTTGCAAATTTAGTTAGCTGGTCAGTTAGGTACCAACAAAATCACAAAATATGAACATGAAGCCCTACGAATAAAAATCACTCAGATACAGGCAAACGGGAAAACCAAATCTTAATCAATGGAGCAACAAACACGAAACATTAAAAATGCGAACTCATATATAACTACCGAACGCCAGAAGGTGTACTTCCCTGAACACTCTCCACTGCAGGAGGCTCAAATTTCACACATGTTTTAGTTCCCAATATTTGTAATGCTTCGTTGATAAAGACTTGGGTCGCAACATTCGCTTTTATCTGAGTGTTTTTCATCCGTTGGTCTTGTAGGTCAAATTGTATGTTTGTGTTCGTACTACCGTAAATCTTGGGTAGCAGCAAACCCTTTTGCCGATATCTAGTTAGTTAGCTAGTTAGACAACATATCATGCCTGTTGCACATCCAACCATTAGTCATAAGTGCTCAGATCCCCACTCCCTGTTTTCACCCCTTCCTAAGTGTCTCTCTCAGCGCGTAGAGATTGATGACACCTTTCTGTAAATTGCAATTTATAAACAGAAACATCCATATAAGAGAACAGAGTATGCAGAGTTCCAGTCCGTGACACATCTGAGTGGTCACGACAATTCATCTTCTTCTAGTACTTGGTCTGAAACAGACGTGGGCGACCACGACTCTCCACCCGCAATGCCACTGAATGTTGTTATAAAGATGCTGCTGCTTATATATTAATTGTTGCAAAGCTGTTTAAGCTTTCCACAGACATCTTTTTCTGTCATCCTCAGTCTCTTGCTGAATATTTCCCCATATGAGGCTAATTTCTCTATTCCAGTCCGCCTGTTGATACACTTTCAACATTTATGTCATTTCTCTATTCCAGCCCGCCTGTTGATACACTTTCAACATTTATGTAATTTATTTTTTCCATCGCCGTTTTAATCAGTGATATTTTTGGGAGATTAGTCCACGTACGACCTGCTATTATTACTAGTAATTGGTTGGTACTACTAGTGAGTGCATTGGACTGGTTTAGCGTGAGGGTTTGTTTTCTCTATTATTTGTCAGCCGTCACCAGGCGAACTTTCTTAAATTCTAAGGTACTTGTAATTGCCGTCTTCAAGTCAAGGACGAAACGTCAATCAACTGCTCGACGTGTAAGGAACCCAACAGGCCGCGGTCATCAGAACAAGTTTTATGGAGAGCGCTAACGTACCGATCTCCTGGTCACACCTATAGGTCTCAATTCCTCAGCGCCTGTTTTCTGATCTGTCCACGATTTCTCAACAATCTTCTATCTACAGCGCATCCAATTCACCGTGATACCATCACTCATTGTCCAACACTCCGTCCAGGCTAAACATACGACCAAGTGTCAATAACATGTCAGGCCGCACACAACCTTTCAATAAACGGAGTTTTCTTCTTGTGATATATCTATTTACTTGACCTTGTCCTGTCTTCTTCACACACACACACAAATACTATAAAGTGTCACATGTTAATTAGTTAGTTAGTCAGTCAGTCAGTCAGTCAGTCAGCCAGCCAGCCAGCCAGCCAGCCAGCCAGCCAGCCAGTCAGTCAGTTAGTTAGTTAGTTAGTTATTTAGTCAGTTAGTTAGTTAGTTAGTTAGTTAGTTAGTTAGTTAGTTAGTTAGTGGTGTTTCCAACTTCGTCCCCATCATGCTCCGCTCCTGCGCCAGTGAATATCACACGAAATACTCCACACTACCCTATGTGAAAAGTGGAATAGACAGAAGTCTCGACAAGCCAACATCCCGCACAGGTAGACTGTACATAATGCCGCCGTCAGAATGCCAACACAAAAGTCCTCCACGGAAAATACAGTTCATTGTCGATGGAATAGAAAACCAGCGCGCACACACACACACACACACACACACACACACACACACACACACACACACACACACACACACACACACACACACACATTACTACATTAGAAGTCGAGAGGATCTACTTCATTGGCACGGATTTATCCCATATGGCTCGGTCCCTTTCGGCAGGGCGGCCCGCTGAAAGCATCGCACAAAGCACAAACACTGTAGTTTCAGAGACGACTCCCAGGAGTCTCCGAGAAAAATGAACTCGTGAACCGAAAAGGCAATCCAACCAATTCCAAGCGACAGGCCGACCGCCATCGTTCCGAACATGCAGTTCACGCTACAACAAGCGCGGCGAGATGTAAAAACATTCCAAACAAAATGCACAGCTCATAGTGTCGCGCCACGCACTCAACTCTGTAGCAGGGAGACGGAACCATGCACTATGCACTAACAGTCCAACGTGAGGAAAATGCGACTGCAAAACCGTAGCTAGAAGCATAAACACTCTAGAGGCTTAACAGTTTAAATGCCTACCGGACATGTTGGGGACTGGAAGTCTATAAAACGTCATACGCATACAGTTACAAGGGCGAGTCAATAAGTAAGTCACACAGTTCTGTGGGATGGCAGGTAAATGTAGTTGGTGTTTTCTACAGGTGTCATTAGGTGACAGCAACATCGAACTTTATATTCCCGTTCGCCAGGAGATGCTAGCTGCACAGCGCATAAATAAAATGGCGACTGTACCCACGGAGTGTACAACCAAACAGCAAGTGCTGTTGTGCGTGTTTTTTTTGTTTTTTTTTTTGGTGGGCAAAAGGACTGCCTGCAAAGGGCATGCATAAGGAAATGCTTCCTGTTTATGCTGACTACCAACCCTAATCAAAGTATGCTTCAATGCAATGGAAACATCCTTCTTCGCTTTGTGCCCAAAAATTCAAGGTTATGCCACCAGCAGGGAAGGTTATGCTGACATTGTTCTGGGATTGTCAAGAAGTGCTTTAAACAATTTCAAGAAGAAAGGTGACAATGTGAATTTTGAATCGTACTATGAAGTTCTATCGATGCTTCATGATGCAATTCGAAGAAAACATCCAAGACTGCTTACTAGAGGAGTGTTGCTTCTTCTTGACAATGCCAGACCACATACGGCTCGATTAGCTCAGGAGAAAATGAACCAGCTAAGGTGGGAAGTTCTGGAACATCCACCTGACAGCCCCGACTTAGTCCTAAGCGATTTCGACCTTATTGGTCCACTGAAAACCCACTTTGGTGGGAGACATTTCGCGAATGGCGCCGAAGTTGAATATGAAGTGAAAATGTGGTTTAGAAAACAGAGCAAGCCGTTCTATGCAGCCGGTTTGGGAGGACTGATAAAACAATGGGATAAGTGCATCAATGTTGGTGGAAATTATGTTGAGAAATAAAGGGACAATGTATGTATAAAAACAAACTGGTTTCAAGTAGTTATCATATTTAGTTGCTTTTCTACAGCCATTTGTGACTTACTTATTGACTTCCCCTCGTATAATATGTGACATGTACATAGCTATGACACGTGACTTATTTACAATTGTAATAATACATATTTGATTCGTCAAGCACGGAAGTACCACCCTCTTCTTCTATCATATAGCGTCCTTTACAAGTGGTTTGAGTGTTGCCAGGTTGCGCTCTCTTGTACTGTCTACCACTGCTGCCTGTCTTCCACAGTAGGTGTCACTGTGGCAACACCGTAACTGATCTATCTTTAATGTAATCAGCCCCAGCGTTGTTTTGTCTGTCTCTTCACCGTTGCCTTCCACCGTAACCAGGAGAGTAATTGTTTCAGCAGGAAATTCTGCCACTAACGTGACAAAATCTGGCAATGTTCCGACCTGCTACTATTGACAAGAATAGCTCTTGTTAGCTTGCGTGTAAATGTATTCTATCCTTCAAACTGTCTTTGAGATTGATGAAATACTTATGGGTGCTTACAGAAGACAAGTTCCTGGGAAGAAGACGTATTTATTGGCACCCGTGCAATACATGCTAGTTAGTTAGTTAGTTAGTTTCGGTTCCAACTTTACGGCACAGGGTCACCCCATAATGCTCCGTTCCAGTGCCAGTAAGTATCACACAAAATGTTCCCCAATGTCCCATGTGACTGGGGAAACAGACAGGAGTCTCGACAAACCAACAGCCCGCAAATGTATACTATGCACAATACCGCCGCCAAAATGCCAACATAAATGTCCGCCACGATAAATACAGTTCATCGACAATGCAAACGGCAGTCATTAGAAAATCAGCAGCCACACATTACCCCATAAGGCAAAACCAATTAGTTCAGCAACCGGTCAGCTGCCATTTATCTGAACATGCAGCTTACAATACAAATAACCGCGGACAGATGTGCATAGCGGTGTGACCGCACTCAACATAAAATTCACAGCTCACAGTGTGGCTCCACACACTCAATTCAGTAACTGGGCAACGGAAACAAGCAGTCCAATATAAGAACAATGAGTAACTTAACCGTAGCCACAAGCAAAAACACTCGAGAGGACTTAACAGCTCAACCGTCTATCCTCCATGTTGGACCGGAAGTCCCAGTACAATACATGTTCATGGAATTCATGGAAGAAGTATATATCGGTACTTGTGGAAGACAAATTTGTAGGAAGAAGAATTATTTATCAGCATTTGTAGAAGATAAGTTTATAGAAAGAAGTAGAAATGAAAGGACATAATTAAACCAGACAACAACACTCTATAAGCACACTGGTATTCCAACTAGTCTAACCACATATAGATAAAAAAAAACTACTTAAGGAACAAGCCTATTTTGTCTTGAGGCTGTTTAAGTATCCCACATAATCCTAACAAACTTAGTCACCCATCTATATGTATAGTTGATTCACTGAAACTAGACACTATAGCAATGGTTATCAACCTTCTTTGACCCATGCACCCTTTCACCATATGTTCAGAATGTCATTCCCCCTTTCCAAAATGTTATCCCCACCCCGTTTACACACACACACGCACGCACGCACGCACGCACACACACACACACACACACACACACACACACACACACACACACACACACACATATTAGGGCTGCGAACGATTAATTTAAATTTAATAGTTAACTTTTGAAAAATTAACGATTAATTAATAGTTAATTTCGATTAAAGCAAAACATTTATAGTCACATAACTCACATTATAGTCGTATTTGTCAAAAATCGAAATAACACTGGATTGCCTTGTTCATATGTCATGTAATAACCAACTATGCAAACAGACGAGCATGTTGACAGTATTTGCTTCAAGTGACGAGCATGTCTTATTAACAATATAACCAACAGAGCTGAACAATCGTTCACATGGAACTGAGGTAGCCGGTATGCACAGAATGGTCTTTGCAAGGAATGCCAATTTTGGATATCGATGTTCATTAAGTTTCCACCATTGTAGAGGGTTAACCGTTTCAGCAACTTTCTTCTCCATATTATAACGTAGCAATTTATCAAAAGAGCTGTCGACATGATCTTCCGTGTCTGAGTCAGACTCTATTAGCTTAATACGCTTTTCATTTGGTTCACATATAGTTTCATTGTCAATGTCAGTATCATTCGTTGTAGCAGTCTCCAGCTGCTCATCATGAACTTAAAAAGTCACATAAAAGTCGTTAGGGTCGACTTCATTGCACCGGGTTTTATCCCATATGGCTCGGTCTCTTTCCGCAGCACGGAAAGCGTCGCACAAAGCACGAACTCCGTAGCTTTTAGTGACGACCCACAGGAGTCTCCGAAACATTTAACTCGTAAACCGAAAGGTGCGGCCCGGAATCGAATCCACAACCTTCGGAGCACGAGTCAAACGGCTTTACCACTTCGCCACAGAGACTCCCTGCTCATCATGATGATTCATGATGATTCATGCTCATCATGAACATCAACTGCTATTTGTTGTTCAATACGTGACCAAGTTCATTCTTTTGCATCGTTTGACAAACACTGCAGGTATTTGTAGCGTGGATCAAGTGTTGTTGCAATCTGTAGTGGCAATACACAGCTATATGAAACATAACCTTGACCGCCAAGCAGGACCGTGGTCTGACAGAATAAGTCCAAAACTTTGACATATTTTGAAATCTTCTCCCAAACCGAATCTGACAGTTTTGGACCTTTGAATTGCATCTTTTCATCTGTCATGAAGACAGCTAAAGCTTCTCTGGCCTGTAGAAGACTCTGTAGCATAATAAACATACTGTTTCATCCTCTTGGTACATCTTGCTGCAGCTTACACAATGGTGACTCAGTACAATTTTGCAACTCGGTTGTGTTTTCAGCACTATGTTTAAAATGTCCGACACATTTTCGAAATTTCCCAAACAATGTGCAAAACTGGTTTTATCAACAGCTGAAACCATATTTCTCGCATTTTTAATAACTAGAGCCTGAATTCTGTTCGTTATATCCCAGTCTATTGCAAACTGTTTATATAACTAGGCAACACTGTCAAAATCACTACTACAACTGAATCAGAATTTAGTAATGAACAATGTGGGTTTGTAGAGGACAAGGACATAAGCAAAGCTATGCACATAATCGGAGCACTATTAGAAAGCGCTGTAGACGTAAATACGCTATCTGTACTTCTGTACTTAGACTACATATAAGCATTAGATATAATACCGTAACGTAATAAAATACGCCGGTCTCCGTGACCAAAGGCTTGCGAACGCGGTTCGTGAGACGCTTACCAGGCGTTCGAAACGCAGCCGAGACCGATTTGTGCAGCTGGACCGTTTTGCGTTGTGTTATAACGTGTTGGTATGGGAGCCGGCCTTTCAGAAAGCAATGACACGCTACTGAACGTAAAATTTGCCTAGTACATCAACAGCAGCTGAAAAATGCTGGTGACTGCAACGTCCTGCAAGGGATATGCAACATAAAAACAATTAATAAATAAAATACGTTAAATTTGCCCGAAAAGATCGAAGAAAAATACTGAAAACTTACTGACAGCAATGAGCACCCATACACACGGACAGCCATATTTAGTGATGGGTATTTTAGTTATAACAAGAGGTATCAGTAAGTAAAGCAAGGGACCCCTAACCTCGCTCAGAGACGTGCTGAGAATATGGTGCTAGCCACCTAGTTGTCGACCTGCCAGCACTCGGTCTTGTCACTATCACAAGGTGGCCTGTCTTACCCGCACTCGATCTTGTCACTATCACAAGGTGGCCTGTCTTACCCGCACTCGATCATGCCACTATCACAAGGTCGCCTGTCCCATCCGCACTCGATGTTGTCACTATCACAAGGTGGTCTGGCCCATGCGCACTCGATCTTGTCACTATCACAAGGTGGCCTGTACTACCCGCACTCGATCTTGTCACTATCACAAGGTGGCCTGTACTACCCGCACTCGATCTTGTCACTATCACAAGGTGGCCTGTACTACCCGCACTCGATCTTGTCACTATCACAAGGTCGCCTGTACTACCCGCACTCGATCTTGTCACTATCACAAGGTCGCCTGTCCTTCCCGCAATCGATCTTGTCACTATCACAAGGTGGCCTGTACTACCCGCACTCGATCTTGTCACTATCACAAGGTGGCCTGTACTACCCGCACTCGATCTTGTCACTATCACAAGGTGGCCTGTCCTACCCACGAGATTTACTAGCACTTAATTTAAGCTGGACCGACCTAGGAGCCCAGGTCACTGAAAACAATCTTATCCACGAAGGGGATTCAAACAGATAACCTTCAGGACTGTTGCAGGCAAGTGTGCTAACCACTGTGCTACCGCGGTTCCATGAGGGCATCAGGCGAGGGTGTTTACTATCACACGATTTATTTTCAGTATACGCGGAGCATATACAGTCTCTGTAAAATATACCAGCAATTCATAAATTTAGTGGATTCATAAAACAACATACAGTCTGTTGAAGATACTATATGGAAAGCTAAAGATGACACGGACAGGAGAAACATGGATGCTGGGTGGTCATGGAAAACAAACGGTTAAAGGGACAAAATAAACATGGCTGTCCCCTCAGCTGTGTATCCAGCTTGTGGTTGTAGAGGGACTTCGGTGTTCCAATAACCCCAAGGTTGCCAGATATGGAGCACCAAAAGGAGGGCATAATAAGAGGAAAAAAGAGGTCAAAGGAGGACATATTGAATGTTTCATTTGAATCGTTCCAGATTAAACCCACAAACTGTACAATAGTATTACAATAGCTGCCAATAAGTGTATATTACTCTTAGTGAATCAACCAAGAAACAATCATGCTAAAAAATAAATATAAATTCAAAGGGGGCCTTTTTCAAAATGCTAAAAAACAACATTATTTAAACAGCCGATTTTACAATTATTACCTTATAATCTTTATTAATTACACAACATATTTCTCGGAGGAGCCAACTACTCCTAGAAGACCCTCGTTAGCAATCACATATGCATAAAACTGTTCACAGGTAAGATTCTTCAAATTGTACTTTGTGAGAATGATGCCCTTTACAGAGTCGAGTAAGAATCTGTTCCTTTCCTTTGTCCACTGAGACTTTTTTACATTTTAACAATGTAAACATACGGTAGAGTGTAGTTAGTTAGTTAGTTAGTTAATTAGTTAGTTAGTTAGTTAGTTAGTTAGTTAGTTCAGGGGTGGGCAAACTACGGCCCGCGGGCCGCATGCGGTCCGCCAAGTGATTTTATGCGGCCCGCGAGGGCATTTAGAAATAAAACATTTTAATTCGTTTTTAAGTTATTTTGTTGAATTTTACAGAATTTCATGTACCGTTATGATGAGTGTCAATAACAAACGTAAGATTGAAGATGAATGCCGTGTTTTTAATGATGAATGGACAACTAAGTACTATTTTATAAAAGTTGGTAGCAAATCAGTTTGCTTGTTGTGTGCCGTGAGTCAGTGGCTGTCTTCAAGGAGTACAATTTAAAAAGACATTATCAAACAAAACATTCCGATTTCGGATACAATTTAACGACCGAAGAGAAGGAAAGGAAATGCCTTGAGTTGGTGACAAATTTGGAGAAACAGCAAACTGTTTTAACTAAACAGTCTTCAATTCAAGACGCTGCAACTGAAGCTAGTCTTGTGCTGTCACATAGAATTGTAAAACAGAACAAGCCATTTTCTGATGGCGAGTTCATCAAGGAATGTTTGCTAGTTGCAGCAAACATTATGTGTCCAGAATTTTAAAAAAAAACAGATTTGACAACATTACTTTATCAAGGAGAACTGTGGTCAGGCGTGTTGACAAGATCAGTGACAATTTGATGCATACACTTCAAGATGCAAGTAAACAATTTTTGTGGTACTCTCTTGCATTGGATGAGAATACCGATGTACATGATACTGCCCAATTATTGATATTTATATGTGGAATACATTCTTCTTTCAAACTCACAGAAGAGCTACTGAGTTTTGAGTCACTCAAAGACACAACCACAGGCCATGATATATTCAATGCTGTTACTAACTGTATTGAAAGAACTGGGTTGGTTTGGAACAAGATGGCAAGTGTTACAACTGACGGAGCTCGTGCTTTGACTGGAAAAAATGTAGGTCTGGCAAAGTTGATAAGTGATAAGATTAAAGCAGAATATCCAGACCACAGATTATTACCACTTCACTGTGTGATTCATCACGAAAGTCTGTGTAAAACTGTTCTGAATATCAAGCATGTTATTGACCCAGTTGTCAGTGTCATCAACCTCATCAGATCAAGAGGACTTAATCACAGACAGTTCAAGTCATTACTTGACGATTTGGAAACTGAACATTCCACACCAGTGTTCGATGGCTGAGTCTCGGCAAGGTGTTGAGGTGAGTGTTGGAACTCAGAGAAGAATTAGTGATGTTCCCAGAGGTGAAGGGCATTGAATGTGACTTTAATACTAACATTGTCAATAAAGAGTGGCAGTTAGACTTTATGGTCGCCATTGAAATTATGGAAAAGTTAAATGAACTGAATGTCAAACTTCACGGCAATGGTGTGTTTGCACATGAATTGTATGTATATGTAATATCATTTCAGGCAAAACTCTCACTGTTGTCCAGACAAGCAAGTGAAAAAAGATTTTGTCACTTCCCTTTGCTGAAACAAGAAACCATTTCTGGTGAAATGACTGAAAAATACAAAGCCCAAAAAGATACATTGATTGAAGAATTTGGATGAATATTCCAAGATTTCAAGAAATTAGAGCCATAGTTCAATATTCTCAGTTCACCTTTTAGTGCAGAAGCTGATACAGCCACAGAGGACATACAGTTGGAGTTGCTTGACTTACAAGCAGATCATGACCTGAAAGAGAAATTCAAGACAGATGGTTTGCTGGATTTCTATGGATCTTTATCACAAGAATCATTTTCCAACTTGAAAAACTTTGCAGCTAAACTTTTATCATAGTTAGGATCAATATACATTTGCGAACAAGCATTCTCTTGCTTGAAGATCAACAAATCTAAGAATAAGTCTTTACTGTCGGACTGCAACTTGCATGCAATCATGCGAATTTCAACAAGTAAACTTGCATCAGATTTCAAGAATATTGTCAAAAATTGCAAGCAGTTACATACATCTCATTAGAAATCAACAACTGTAGTGACAATGTAGTCGCTGTGTGTCTAAATTAAAGCCATTGATAAAGAATATTTGTTTAATAACAAGTTGGAAAATCGTGTTAATAAATTAGTGAAAGTTTTTGTCCATATTGTCAAATATAATGTATAAGTGTATAAGTATAATAAAATTGCAATAATTAGTTATTTATACTGCTTAATAATCTATAAATAATTAATAATTACTTATTGTGATAGGTTGCTGTAAACAAAGTGTATATATATATATATATATATATATATATATATATATATATATATATATATATATATATATATATACATATATATATATATCGTTCCGAGCCATTGAGGTTCTTTGCTGCAGATACAATCCGTCTCCATTCGTCTCTCTGGTTGACCTTCTCTTGCCAGTCGTTGATTCCAAGTGCTTGTAGGTCTGTATATATATTATCTCTCCACCGTCTTCTTGGTCTACCTCGGGGTCTACGGTCATTTATTTCCTGAGTGTAAGCGAGCTTTGTTTCCCTATTATCTTCCATTCTTTCTATATGCCCCAGCCATTGTAGTCTATTAGCCTTCATGATACCAGTGATTAGCGGGGACTTAAACAGATCATAAATGTCTTTGTTACTTCTTCTTTTCCACTCTCCACTTTGTGTATCCCTAATGGGTCCAAAGATGCGTCTTAAAACTTTGTTCTCAAAGGTTTGCAGCAAGGCTTCGTCTCCTTTCGTTGTACTCCAGGTTTCAGAGCCATATAGCACAACTGGTCTGGTCAGTGTTTTATATATTGTGATCTTTGTGTTACGAGATAGCTCTTTTGATTTTAGTAGATGTTATATATATATATATATATATATATATATATATATATATATATATATATATATATATATATATATATATATATATATATATATATATATGCGGCCCTCCAATAGCTTTACATTTGTCAATGCGGCCCTCCGCACGAAAAGTTTGCCCACCCCTGAGTTAGTTAGTTAGTTAGTTAGTTAGTTAGTTAGTTCTGTGTTGGTTTATTACTCTTCTTTGGGTTCCAGCGTAGTGTTCTTGTTTGGCCACACCTCTTTTAACTTGCTGTTCTCGCAGCCTGACCATAGTTGTAGATTCCCAGGAGTGAAGATTATTTCAAGATCGCGTTAATACAAGAACCGATTACTTGATATTGTTTTTCCCTTCATACCTTACGGTTCTGTACGTCTCACCCCTTCTAAAATTCATTTTACAAAGTAAGCAGACACACAAATCTTCATGTGGACGTCTAGACTTGTTTTTTAGTATGTGCTTCCATTATTACGTATACTGTGTAGGAGCGGGGTGGGGTGGGGATTGTTAGGTAGGAAATAATAAAAGGGGGTGGGGAATGACGTTCTGAAAATATGGTGAAAAGGGGAGGGGCACGGGCCAAATTTTTAGGTAGGAAATACGAAAGGGGGAGGTGGGGATGACGTTCTGAAAATATGTTGAAGGGGGGCACGGGCCAAAAAAGGTTGAGAACCAGTGTTGTAGAGCATTCAGAATGTCTGTCTAGTCCATGGCTTGTCCGCCTTCCACAGTAGCCCTACCTGCAAGCTTGTAAGTCCGCTCATCCCCCTGTACACCCGCATGCCCTGGCACGAAGATGAAACTAATCTTTGCCAGCCGAGACCGCTTCAGAGACAACAACCACTCTCGTCGGACCCACCCCATTTCTATCCTCCTGAGCATACTTATTGAGTCACTAAGGGCACATGCCCGATTGAATGTCTGTGTCTGAAGCCATATTATTGCTTTACTTACTGCCATGACTTGCAGGCTGCTTGTGGTCAAAGCAAACGCGCCAGACTCTTCCATAGATACATTGTAAGTTGTAACAATAATATATAAAAATTAATAACCAAAAAAAATAAAAAAAAAATAAGAAAAGCCAGACATTTTAAAGTTTTTTTTAGCTTTGCCAGCCTGACGGAGAATATTAGGCTAAAAAGGAGGACATGTCCTCTTTTTGCCGGACGTCTGGCAACCCTACCCAAGAGCTATGTTGACTTTAGCACAGCTACTGGTAGGGTCTGCCTTCTCGGACAGGTCAAGGACCAGACGAAGCGATAGAAGAACCCGCAGCCTTGTGGGTAAACTAGGGACTGACAAAACACTACAGATATAGTGGTGATGGATAACAAAGAGTCAAAATGACAACATGAGTAAATGCTGATTGAGTCAGAAATGTCAGTGAGAGAAACAAAAATTTGTTGATATAATTGTGATGGAAAACAACAAGAGATTTGTTTACTTGAATAAAAAGCATTCACAAATAATATTAAGATTACAGGTACAAATCTCGCTCACGTGTACAACTAATATCAAAGTTTTAACGCATTTAATGATTTTGGAGTTTTGATTTAAGAGCGGCTCCACCAATGCGGGGCGTCTAGGAGGGCAAATCCGACGTGTCTGCGTCCAGTGTGTTGCTGGAGCGATTCGTATCTACATATTTGCTGATGGAGAGTTGTGTTATCTGGGTTTGATTGGGGTCAGTTATTAAAACAAGAAATCAATAGTTACTGTGAGACGCATCAAAACATGTGACAAGACAGGAATAACAGGTGACAAATATGAAAGATAACTACAGAACGGATTAGGTAAATTGTGTATTGTACGGCATAACGGGATGTTAATGGATCATTCTTACGAATCTTACGAGCGAAATGTGAGCAATTTAAACATTGAATGTGAAGCCCGGATAATGAAGACATGCAAGGAAATAATCTCAAGCCACAGAGATGTGGCAATATACAGTGTTGAAACTACCATGGAGGTCCTAGATGAGTCATCTGCATTGTCGGAACGAGGCAAAGAAGTCAAGGACATTTGTTACAGACAAGTGGAGGGCACAGCCATCATTCTTTGACCACACCATGATGTGACAAACTTAAATTAGTCACTGCTGAAACAGCTTGAAGGATTAATTGGGTGGGGGGGGGGAGAAAAGAGAAATAGATGACGGGAGAGATACTTAGACAGACAGACAGACAGACAGACAGACAGACAGACAGACAGACAGACAGACAGACAGACAGACAGATAGATAGATAGATAGATAGATAGATAGATAGATAGATAGATAGATAGATAGATAGATAGATAGATAGATAGATAGATAAATAGATAGATGGATAGATAGATAGATAGATAGATAGATAGATAGATAGATAGATAGATAGATAGATAGATAGATAGATAGATAGATAGATAGATAGATAGATAGATAGATAGATAGATAGAAATACAGACAGACAGATGGACGGGCGGACAGACGAATGGATGTTAGTTAGTTAGTTAGTCGTGGTTCCAACTTCACGGCAACAGGTCATCCCGTTGGATACGAATGGATGTATGGACGGATAGATGAATGGATTGATGGACAGATGAATGAGTGGTTGGATAGATAGGCAGGCGCTAGCGGGCTGATCGACCGATTGACAGACAGACATTGCTTGGGAGACACACACAGAGAGACAGAGTAATAGGACATACAATGACATACAGAGAGAGAGAGAGAGAGAGAGAGAGAGAGAGAGAGAGAGAGAGAG
>OY992883.1:60161912-60174412 GCA_963921405.1 Cepaea hortensis
TTATTTGCTCATTGTGCACGCTTCACAACCGTACACAAGCACAGATTATATGTAGCACCTCAAAACTCTTTTTCTCGTTGTAATGACATCTCTTTATTGGTCAGTATGTTTTCCATCTTGCAAAAGGCTATCTACGCTATGTCGATTCTTGTTCTAATCTCTTCAATACATTTACGATCAGATCTTATGAGTGTTCCAAGATAATTTTACCGATTCACTTGCTTAAGAATATTCCCATTTACTTCTATATTACATTGTGGTATTTCGTTTTTCCTAGTGACGACAATAATCTGTGTCTTCTTACAATTTATTTCTAACCCGAGTTATTCACTGTGTGCAACAACCGCATCTACCAAATGTTGCAGATCGTGCTCATTGTCTGCAATCAATACTGTACCAACCGCATATCTAAAGTTGTCGATGTTATGTCCCAGAGTGATGATTCCTTTCATATCCTGTACATTTCTGAAAATATTTTCACTGTATGGGGGAAAAATATCTAGAGATATTACACATCCCTGTCTAACACCTCTCTTAATAGGCTGGTATTGACCTACTTCATTATCAATCCTTATGACAGCTTGTTGTTTCCAATATATGTTTTTACAAGTCTTAGGTCTTTCCCATCAATTTGTAGATCTGCAAGCATCTCTATCATGTTGACATGTCTTGCTTGCTTGCTTGTGTTCGCTGGCTGTGATCTCCAGCGTGAAGTCCTGTATGAATCCTGTATCTTCTGATGAAGACATCTTGTTGACAACATCAGTGTGATGTCATACTGGACTTGAGGTTTGCATGAGTATCCGTTGTCCCATGTCTGGCTTATTGGTGTGCAGACTGGTGGTTCCTCGTCGTGCAGGCAGACACTCTCCGACTTCGGAGGGATCAACGATCCTACTGACTTCAGCCGGGACCCCGAAGGACCTACTCCCCAGGACGCTCGGCGAGGGCGCGTCAATAGGTCTTGGCCAGTATAGAACCCAGCTCTGGTGACTTGGAAACACCTCTGCGTCCCTGTTAACATGTCTTACTTTAACGAAAGCCTTTGTGTAGTCAATAAAGCAAAGATGTAGATCTGTGTCTACTTCTATAGAACGTTCAATTAATGTTCTCAGCATATATATATATATATATATATATATATATATATATATATATATATATATATATATATATATATATATATATATATAGCATTTACTGTACCCTTTTACAAACCTACATTGTCTGTCTTCTATTTCAGGCTGTATTTTCTTCCTAACTCTTTGCATGAGAATTCTTAGCAAAATCTTCGTGATGTGGCTCATTATACTAATTGTTCGATGACGATCATATGCCAAGGTCCTGATTTCTTTGGGATTGCAATAAATAAATAATTATGAGGGAAGTCAATAAGTAAGTCACAAATGGGCTGTATAAAAATAACTAAATATAACAACTTGAAACCAGTTTATTTTTATACATACATTGTCCCTATATTTCTCTAAATAATATCCACCAACATTGATGCACTTATTCCATCGTTTTATTAGTTCTCCCAAACCAGCTGAATAGAACTGCGTGCTCTGTTTTCTAAACTACTTTTTCACTTCACATTCAACTTCTGCGTCATTCGCGAAATGTCTCCCAGCATGGTGGGTTTTCAGTGGACCAAAAATGTTGGAAATCGCTAGGGGCTAAGTCGGGCTGTAAGGTGGATGTTCCAGAACTTCCCACCTTACTTGGTTAATTTTCTCCTGAGTTAATCGAACCATATGTGGTCTGACATTGTCATGAAGAAGCAACACTCATGTAGTCTGCAGTCCTGGACGATTTCTTCGAATTGCATCATGAAGCAGATTTTCACAGTACGATTCAGAATTAACAATGTCACCTTTCTTCTTGAAATTGGTTAAAAGCACTCCTTGGCAATCCCAAGGAATGCACAACAACACGTTGCTCTTTGGTTGTACACTCCGTAAGTACAGGCGCCATTTTGTTTATGCGCTGCGCATGCGCATAAGACACCTAGCGCCATCTGACGAACGGGAATATAAAGTTCGATGTTGCTGTCACCAAATGACACCTGTAGAAAACACCAACTACATTTACCTGCCATCCGACAGAACTGTGTGTTTTACTTATTGACTCTCCCGCGTACATAATTCAGGGGGTATGTTTCCAGTACTATATATTGCGTTCAGCAGTTTGGTGACTTGGTCTATTCCATATTCTTCTAGAGCATTGATCATTACTGTTGTGATGTTATCTGTACCCGGGGGTCTTGCCTGATTTCATAAGGTTAAGAGCATACTGAACGTCATTAATATTCCGAAGATCATACTGTTTTTCTCTTGTATCATCATAAAGGTCTTTTACATAATCTGATCCCGCATGTAAAATCTGATCATTTTCTATTATGATTTTTGCAATAATCGGTTTTTAGGCAACCCGTTGATGTGTGTGTTATTTTGTTAATGATGTCATTAATTCTTCTGTGCCATGGTCATTTACAAGCTCTGGAAAACAATGTTTATTTGTAGTCTTTCAGCAATACTTCATTTGTTGCTAATGTACTCGGCTCACGATGATGGTGGAATTCTGCAAGAGGGCGTCTGATTGGTCTGGAACTCTGGGAGTCGGAACGACCCCAGTATAAAAGGCCCCTGCGCAGGTAGACCTGGCCTTTCCGTAGTCCACCACACTGAGTGACGAGGCGCCAATGCCTATTGCAAATGTGTGTTTGGTAGTTAGACCCTGAAGTTTTGCAGTGGAAAAGCCAGACCAGATTTCTAGTTTTAGATGTTAGATTTTCCTGGGTTTTTAGTGGACTAAAAGTTTTGGTAGATTAGTTGTTAGTGGACTAGAAGTTTTTGGTAAATTAGTTTTAGTGGATTAGTTGTTGGTGGATTAGTTTTTGATGGATTAGTGTTTGGTGGATTAGTGTTTGGTAGATTTGGAGTTTTTACTGGATTAGAAGTTTATGCTAGACTTAGGAATTTTATTTGTTGGATTAGTGTTTTTGCTGTTTGATTTTTGCTGTATCCTAGCTTCTTTGTTGATGCTACATGTCTGTATATTATTGTGAAGTTCAGAAGTTTAATAAACAAATGATGCTTGTGTTACTCTTACTTTGTCGTTTAGTTGATAGACTCTTGTTATAGTCATTTGTATTAGAACAGCCCTCGGAGTAATTATTTGTCTGGAATTGGATAATATTGTTCCAATTCCCTGTCGGCCCACCCTGGATCTTCTTAAACCTTAATTCTTTTCTATTCTTGTTAACCGAGGACGGTGAGAGGTTCTTTCTCTTTATTCATTCTCTCCTTTGGCCCTACGCAGTCAGGATTGCGCTCTTCTCCCCACATCACCGTAGCAGAAGTAAGTGGTCCTTGCTCCTGTTTTCACTTCTGTTTCACTAACAAAAAACAACAAGAACAACAAGAACAAGAACAGCAAGAACAAGAACAGCAACAACATGATTCAAATAACAAACGTGCATCACGCGCTTAAGCGAAACGGTGGTTTTCTTACGCCTAATATCCATGTGCTGGTCTCCCTGGTCTAGGATATACACAACTTTTTCCGTAATCCCGTATACTCTCGTGAGTAACGTGACGTGCGCAAGAATCGGTAGCGGTTCGCTCCGCGATGGTAACTTACGGGGTATGTGAGCCGGTCGCTCAGAAAGCAATGGCAAACTACTGACCGTAATCTTGCCAAGAAATCAACAATCATCTGAAAGATGCTGATGTTAACAGCGATGTCCTGTAAAGAATATGCGACCCCCCCCCCCCCCCCCCCCCAAAAAAAAAAAAAAATATCCATGTCCCCTAGAAACTGGATGTGTAGACAGCTTGAGCACCCGCGCCACTGGCGTTCTTATCTCTCTTATCTGTGGGACAGGCGTGTGAGATACCTGGGTTCCACCCTCTGCACACCGCTACATCCTGAGCAGACCGTCTTGCCACATGATCAAAGACTTGGTATCTATAGTGAGGCGGGTCTGGCTGGCTGGCTGGCTGGCACGTTCGTTAGCGCACAAGGTATATCTATCTATACAGCACGTCATGCGCAGAACACATACAGAAACCCAGTCAACCCAGTTCTCTTTCTTATTGCTAGTGTATTTTAAAATTCTTACTTTGAAACTTTATGTACATAAGATATGTACAGGAATGGTGATTACTGGTGGCGCAGTAGATAGCACGTATCCTTGCCGGCAACGGGTTGGGAGACATGTGTTTGAATCCCGTTAGAGGCAGGGATGTTTTCAATGAGCTGTTAACTCAACCTAAAGTGGAAACTAGGACATTTCCTGGGAATCAAAGAAACAGACGTGATGACATCACATATCGATCGTCAAGCTAGCACCATATATCTAACAACGCTCTATGGCGTGGAGAATGGTCCTTTACCTACCTTTACTACAGCGGGTACACTTACATAGTGGTCCTTAGTGCGATCCACAGTAGGGGCAGGTGTGGTAATGTTTGCGGACTCGATCAGTCACTCTTTGGCCAGTCTCATCAAATGAATATTAGAGACCATAAATAATAAACCCGACCGGCCTAATCATGACCCCATTAACCCAATTGCATCGTTCGGTCACTGAAAATGTTTGTCTGACACCATATGCCTTATATGTTTCGACATCATGCAGACGATGCTCCTTCCTTCCTGCCTGCCTGCCTGCCTGCCTACCTGCCTGCCTGCCTGCCTGCCTGCCTGCCTGCTTTCCTTCTGTTCTTCTTTCTCCTTTTTTTTTTTTATTTATTTGTCTTAATTTCTTTCTCATTCAATTTCTACTTCAATGTTTGCATCCTCCTCGTTGTCTGTTGCATCGTAATGACTATCCGAGAAGTCCATTTCTCTCTAACTGAGAGCACGTGAAGATTTCTATGACAGCTGTGTGTGCAAGTGTGTCTCTGTGGACCAATGTTCAGACCAGAACTGACCAAATATTTGGAATTCATGCCATCTTGAGATTCTGAATCTTCATTGCACAATGTACGACTATTCGTTGATTTAATGGCACAATGGTCAAATGTCAAATCCTCAATCGAGAATTTATTACTTTTCCCCATACCTGCGATTTGGTACTAGAGATTTCTTAATGAGTAAAGGATAAGGTAGAAGGAAACTGGCCAGGAAACCTCAAAATTCCCCGTCGCTGCATAATTGAAAATTTATTGCATCACATCTATTTTTCGGTATCGTCAGTTAAAAATTCATTATTTTTAACTGTTTGGAACACATAGCCAATCAGATACTATTTAGTCGTTATGCTGAGTCTTGAAAGAACTCAACAACATCCTAATGTAATATTAATATAGTTTTATCTATAGGGAAATCCGTTCTACGACTCGCATTAATCAGGAGGTATAAGCACGTCAAATACCGGCCCTCAATAACTTTGTGCTGAATACGTTCAGCAGAAGATAGTAAGTTTACGTTTACGTGCTAAGTGTATGACACTAGCCGGCTCCAGCAAGACTGCCTCTTGGTACGGGCAGTGCGGTCCCTCCCAGCCTGTCTGGCCCTCTTCTGCCATAAATCTGTTTAATAATTTCCTATTATTGATTTGTATCTCGTCAAGTGTTATTGTATCGTTAGTCACGATTTCGGGCGAAGCGGCCTTCGGGTGACGACATCCGTCTCTTGTTCTTGCAGACCTTAGTTACAGTATCTACTGTGATAATTTTACCATTTAAAATAATGACCCTGATGTGGGAGTGATGGAAGGGGTGGGGAGAATGGATAGGACATCTGCCTTCTTGACCAAAGAATGTCAATCTCGGAGGATCTATTGGTCAGCAATCCATCGGCAGCTGGACATCACACAGAGCCAGCCGAATAGGTCACTAAAAAGTTACTTGCAGGTCAATTTACAGGACGTTGCAATATACCTCAGATGTTAGCGGCTGCTTGTGTGATTTACTAGGCAATTTTACTTAGTTTGCCATTGCTTTATGAACGGTCAACGCCTCATCACATCGAAATTAACTCAGAGCGACGTGCTTCAAAATCGTCCGCACCTGATTCGGAATCCTGGACTGGGTATTTCCAGAAATAGTGAACCTTCCTCTCAATAACCCCTTTCCCCCCCCCCCCCCACACACACACACACATCCTCGCACCCTCGCACTGCACTCTCGCACCCACATCCTCCACCCACCCACCCACCCACCCACACACACACACACACTCTCATATATATACATATATATATATATGTGTGTGTGTGTGTGTGTGTGTGTGTGTGTGTGTGTGGCCTATTCGGCTGGCTCTGTGTGATGTCCAGCTGTCGATGGATTGCTGACCAATAGATCCTCCGAGATTGACATTCTTTGGTCAAGAAGGCAGATGTCCTATCCATATATATATATATATATATATATATATATATATATATATATATATATATATATATATATATATATATATATATATATATATACAAGCACACAGACACACATACACACATGTGTTTGTGTTTGGTGATGCGTTATTATTTTCCTGACATAGTGTAGCTTTAGGCTACGTGTCTGTGACATTATTTCATTCTGACAACACACATATATTTGGCAATAAGTGTCTCATTTGTTTCTGACATCACACATATAGCAATGTGCCTCTTTCATCATGCTTTGCATGTTTTTCTGTTCACGCTTTGCGTGCTATTGATTCACTGGGTACGTTCTGTAAAGGATTGCCTTCATTTTACACATAGACAGCACCATTCAGGCGTCAGTCTCCTCTCAGAGATCGCATCATGAAAATGTTAATATAGCACACCAACCCCGCAGCACTGGCGAGATGTGCAAGTAGATTCAAACTAGTTATAAATAGATATTCCTTAATGTGGCCAGGTTTTCACATGTAGCCTGGACAAAGATCTAGTTGGCCTAGTCTCTTAGATTTCCAACTTCCATAGGGCTTTAAATATACGTGTCCTTCCAGTGTTCCGCCATTACTCAAGAAGACTGTGCAACCAGGCCGCTTGAAATATTATCGAGTTGCTTATTCTGTTCAAATCCACAGTTAGATTGGAACTTTGTCTTGTCCAACCTTTTCCTTATGCTATAGATGACTCCTGGGAACCTTGCTCTATGTCAACCTCACTTTGTGCTATTGGTCGTTGAAGGCCATGTCATTGTGCTGCCGGTTGGGGGAAAGTCTTTTCCTTCTCGCGCAGAGTTGCTTTGCAGGAATCTATATCGACATTTAACTCCTTCATTTTTCCCCTGCCAGTATTATCTGTGGTCTTGTCTGCAAGTTGTGGATTATAGTTTTGATACCATATTAAAGTAACATAAAGGTATAGATTCTAGCTTTCAAGTAATAAATAAGTTAGCTTTGAACTCTGGCTATTGTATCACAGCAGGATGTTGAGGCAGTTGTTCATATTACAGTGGTTACAAGCCATTCTCTATTTATATTTCTAGTTAACAATGCCTTATAGTCCATCTCGGTCAGTACCTTGCTGTCATTTTGCTTTTTGATTACACAACAGAGACATTTAAATACACACATCGCTATAGGACCTTGCAGTATGAGAATTATATAGGTTACCGCTTTTCCCTTATTCAGAAGCCATTTCTGTGCTTATTTGTCTTTGTGAGAGGGGACTTCAAATAAAAACTTTACATGTTTGGGGAGGGGTGAGGGGGTGGGGGTGGGGTGTGTGTGTGTGGGGGTGAATATATTCTGAAAACAGTACAGAACAAATGTATCATTTTTCGATGCAGTCAACATTGCGTTCACCGCAAATCCTCCAGCGTCGATAAAGCACTTGTATTCCTGTAGACAAATCGACTGTTCGGTCACTACTGTGTATGCCTGACCATGTTGTTAAAAAGTCTGTCACAGAATTAAAGCCATTTTGAAACTTCCTACTCCACTCAGACGCTTGCTGGATTAACAGGCATGCATCACCATATTAGACCTTCATTTGCCGATGATATTCTATAGGTGTCACACCTTCACTGATCACAAAACGGATAACAGAACGCTGCTCCTTTTTGGTACATGTCAATAGTGGGGCGGCCATCTTTATTGATTGACTGATTGATTGATTGATTTAGGAACAAACATCACAGCATTCGGGGCATTCCCATAAGCGTTCCGTCCCCATCCTCAGAAGCCAGCGAAGAGTTCCAATCTCAATAGTACCAGTAGCAATCTCATTATATGTGCGTCTCGCCTTTCCTCTAAGTGTCGAGCATCGGCCAGATCCCCTCGTCAATCCTCGCTGTCGCATTCTTGCCAGACCATGGTGATCTATTTGCTCCTCCGAGATGTACACGTGCTCCCACAAGGCCACAACCACGTCTGCCTTATAATGCATCAATACTCTACCAAGTTTTGCAGAGCCAGCCAATCTGTCTGCCTGTTCATTCCCCAGCCCACCAGTATGCCCCGGAGAAAAGATCCAGACGATGCTTGCCACCCGTGACTTCCGAAGCGAAGCAAGCCACTCTGCACGAAGCTTGCCTGTCCTGACCCTGCTCAGCATGCTTTCTGAGTCAGTTACAATCACGATGTGTGTGTGTGTGTGTGTGTGTGTGTGTGTGTATATATATATATATATATATATATATATATATATATGTGTGTGTGTGTGTGTGTGTGTGTGTGTGTGTGTGTGTGTGTGTGTGTGGTATTCTTCATCCAGCGGAAAGCTGCACTGACTGCCTCCACCTCCATTCTTAAGCTAGATGTTGTGGTATCATATGCCAGGCTCTCCTGCACCAAACATCGACCATTAGCCTTTGCCAAGAACCCCCAGGCACTTCTACTACCTCTCAACACCGAACCATCTGTGTAGATAATCACATCACCCGGGCGAGCATTATCTTGAATTAGTTACTGGATTTCCACTTCCGTCGCCCCTGTTGGCCACTCCCTGCACTCCCGGTTCAGTGTGATTATAACTCTGCACAAGTCTAACTGCTCCGCTGGCACTCTGACCCCCTAATCTCCTCGCCTAATGTTCTCCAAGATGCACACCTGTCTAATCGTATCCTCCGCCTGAGCCATCCATGATTTCCCTCTTATCAGTCGCTGGCCCTTAACTGCGTCCAGCGCCTCATACTAAGGGTGATTTGTGTCAGCAGCTAATCTGAGGTATGCCTTCGCCTGCATCACCTTGAGCCTACCAGCAACAGTCGACAAACCAAGGATGTACCGCATACACACCGCTGGGGTGTCTCTGGTGCATCCCAGAATGACCCGCATAGCCTCGTTCTGAATGCGCTCCAATCTCACCAGCTGACTCTTTGAGACAGTGAGCAGTCCTAGTCCATAATCAATCACTGAGAGGATCAAGTGCTGGTATAGCATACTAAGGTCTAATTACACTCGTTAAATAGTCATATCGAACATGTTAACCCTATAACATTTGAACACAGGCTACAGTTTACTTCGTCGGCAAGTATGTGAAGCGTGTCACATTTGAACCTACAATGCTATCATATTTGTCGGTAAGAATATCACCAGTCCGTCACATCAGAGACAGTCTGTTGACACATTTGTCAGTAAGAATATCAGAAGTCCGTCAGATAAGACACAGACTGTTGACACATTTGTCAATAAGAGTATCAGAAGTACATCATATCAGACACAAACTGTTGACACATTTGTCGGTTAGAATACGTCAAGTAAGTCACGTGTGAACGCTTATTGCTGTCGTATTAGTAGTCAAGAATATGGGAAATGTGTCAACAATTAACACCATGTTTTGTCTGATTAGTCAGTAATATTAAATAATTGATCCCATTTCAAATGTTGATGAGGTATGCCACTCTGCCTGTAATATATGGTGCTGTGGCTGTGATCACAGCTAATGGGTAAAATTCAACTGTCCCATTGAGTGTTATGCGCCTGACGTTTTTCCCTGTGTAAGCCAAAGAATGTACTCGACTTTTTCTGACTCCGATGGTCGTACATCCGGAATCCCTAAGAGTTAATGCTGGACTATCATTACCAAACCCATGATGTAGCATCAGACTTCCTCCCGTGTGCACTAATGATCCTACTGGAATTGGATGACAGCACGTTAAGACAGGCTGACTGTATTTGTCAAACAAAGGCTTGCATCCATTACAACTCTCATTATTGAGTGTCTCAATCACATTGGCTGCATTTGAGTGCTCAGATTCCTCCATCTTACATTGGTAGTGGAAGCGACCGTTCCTTCCACATTTTAAACAAACAATGTCCTTCCTCCTGTTATTCGTTGGCCCACTGGATGGTTGTACATCACACTCAGCTGCTTTGTGCCTCCAGCTGCCACAATGAAAGTATCCAGAATAAAAATTCTGACGTCTCTTAAAACTTGTTCACTTGTTGTATGGGTAGCTTTCTAGTTTGCTAACAAGATTGCTATGGACACCATTGTCTTGAGGTCCCTATTGCTCATATTTATGTGTTGCGTCTACAATTTTTGATCTTGGTCTGATAACTGGATTCTGATCCTGTTTAGTATAGGCCGCACAGACTATTTCCTCCTCAATTAGTCTGCCGATAGAACAGTTTGGATGTGCAGTCATGTAGTTTTGCCCTAGCTGAGACATTGTTTCAATGTCCTTTCATTTTCGTTCTTGAAAGAATGTCACTACGTCTGTATTACATGACGATAGTACCTTGTCTCGTAGCATCATATCCACTACACGATTAAAATCTCCTCCTACTTCTGCTAGTTATAGCCATTTATTAAAGAGGATCTTCACGGTATTGACAAAATCTGTAATGTCTTGATTTTTTTCTCTGGCACACATTGTCTAGACTTAGTTCTGTATTCATGTTCCATTAGATTGAACTTCGTATGCAGGCGTTGACGCAGAATAGTATAGTTACTTCTTTCTGACACTGGTAAATTTAACATCGTATCCAATGTCTCCCCCGTAAGATATTCTTTGAGTCTCATAGAGTACTCTCCTTCTGGCATGCCTAAGGCCTCAAACGCAGCCTCAAATATGTCCAGATATGCCTGGATATTATCTCGATCTGTAAAGCATGGAAGTTTTAGTCGCCGTGAAGAGTGCGAATGTCTTCTGCCTTCATCACTCTGTCCATTCGACGCTAGCTCTAATTTCCTGAGTGCAATCTCCTTCTCCATCTCAAACGTACACTTCTGTTTTTCAATTTCCACCGCATTTGTTTGTTTTAACTTTACACGTTCTAGTCCAAAGAAACCCAATATCATGTGTAAATATAATGAAAGAAAAGAAGCAATCCAAAATCAATAATATACACAGATCTGACGAGAGACGACAGTGGTATAGGATATTTCTCATGACAAACAATGCCAAATACCAAGCCAACTTGTCATCTTATTCCTCGAAGAATACCCTATGCACAAGGAAAATATTTTTGCAATAGCTGCCCTGATTCAGAGAGAATTCGCAAAAATCCATATAAGCCAAATACACGAGACAATATACAAATACATAGATATAGTACAATAACGACACTTAGGAAGGATGATTGGAAGAAACCCACAAAACAGTCGGAGACAACAGTGTGATGTCAACAACTCAAAGTACTTAGCTGTTTTAGTAGAATTTGTGCCAAAACAATGACTTATTGGACTGAACTGGCGAAAAAGTTGCAGCCAACGATGAATGTCCAAAGGTTTCCTCATGTTTGGTAGAGACATTTTGACAGCTGCCCTTGTGAAAACGCCACCTGATTGTTTGATGTATGTTTTAGCTCCTGTTCTGTTTGCAGTTGGATGGTTTCGTCCTTGATTTACCAACGAAGACAACGAATGGACGTAGACAGGTCATAAACGAATAAACATCGACTACTGATTTCACTGCTTCACAGCTGTTCATTTGTTTTCAATTTGCGGCCCACTTTCTCAGTCACTCGATTAGCCTTGTACACTTCCGGTGTAACCTCTCGCTGTTTCAAAATTGTTGTACTGTGTACCGTTTATCCCACGACACCCTGCCCCAGTGTCTTCGACAGAAAGTTCACTCCTGTCTGTGTTTTTGTCCAACACGGCCAATCACTGCCCCGCCCAAACCAGCAACATTGTCTTGTAAGAAATAGCACGCCCCGCACAAGGCTGTGTTCTGAAAAAATAGCCACGGCTTTACTGTGTCTGCTGTATTTAAAACGTTAGATGTTTTAGCTGATATAGCTGACAGTGGGGTTGACCCTAACTTCAGTACACGTCTTGTTCGATGAATCTTCATGGACGTAAACATTGCCTCTGTGCCGTGGATAACATTCCACCGCTGATTCCCCCTTCCCAGGGTTTTGCATGTGTGTATTTACCATGCGAGCTGAACTGCCTGGTGTGTATTCTACCTGTACTGGGCCGCTCGTAAACTGTCTGCGTTAATTATCTGACGCAAACACTGCTTGATAGTCGTCTGTAAGCTAACCCACTTCTGAACTTGGAAAACAGACTGGCTTTTACGCTTATGAATTAATTCGTCGTGATGTTGATTCAATTTGCTGGCCATTCGGTTTGTTGCTGAATATTCTTCTTTTTCAAATATCACACT